>JADGKE010003324.1:0-12156 GCA_026954515.1 Cladochytrium tenue
AGACCGCAAGAAGCTTGGCCATGAGCATTCCAAGGGTGTTCTCGGAGAGTTTGACTGATGCGCAAAGTTTGACCAGCTTATTCACGTCGTCACTGATCAACCAAAATAATTAGAGTCAACCTTGCAGCAACGAACAAGGGTACAAACAGGGTCACCGGGGTCGATTTAACGATAAGTCGTAGAAAGTTCTCGACGAGATAGTGACGAGATGCGTCTTGAATGCTATCCATCCAGCTACATACGGTAGTAAGTACCAGGTCGTATCGTGTGTTGTTTCACATACTTATTCAGCAAACCTCGCAAAATATCCAATGGAATGTTATAGTCGCCAACATCCAGCATAGCAAACAATGACACCAAAAGCGCAACAGAAGGCGAGCGAGCCTCGGACTTAATGTTGGAAATTACGAGAGCCGCAAGAGTTCCAGCTAATTCTCGTGAAAGAGTTGCTCTCCCAGTCAGGCACGCAACAATCATAAGAGATGACGACTACGAACATTTCAGATCAACTGACGCTGAGTAAACGTACTTACCTGTAGGTCAAGAGAGGAGCCAGCCGACAACATGCTGATCAAGGTCGGCATTATGGTGCGAACAATAGGCTCGTCGACCACCTTCTGAAGGTTCAGCGTCTCAATTACACAGCCGGTAAAAAACGAAATTAGCCGCGCGCAATCAATATCTCTTGCCGCCGACTTTTCAACCTGATTTACAAAGTATAATTACAACCAAACATGCGAGGAGAGGGTCAAACCATTTTACATAGATGCGACAGAAGCCCTAGGTCACGAACGCATTGCTCGGAGATAGTCTGCCGGCTGATGGGGGTCTTGCTCTCGCGAGCAACCTCTAAGAATGCCCAGCGGATGTGTCCACTAATTGAAACATCCTCCGTCAGCAACGGAGCAACGCCAAGGTGAAATGGGAATTGAAAGCGGCTGCTGTGTACATACCGGACTGGAAGAAGGACAGCAACCTTGGCAAATATGGGTGTGTCGTGGTGTGGCAGCACGCAGTCAATCAAGGCATCGATATTCATCTCGTGTATTCTGCCACCGGCTGCCGTCAGTCGCGACACGGACGCAGAGTGGTGTTCTTGGCTTACCTGAATCTCCTTATGAGCCACTCGAGCGCCTTTGGTGCAGCATGCTGCTGCAGATGCGGAGAGAGGCGGATGAGAAACTCCTCTACTTTTCGGCTCAGTTCGTCATTCTCCTTCTTGGTCTAATAGAAAGGGTTCAGCATGCGGCTGGCATAGCAGAGCTGCCCTGCCAGAGGCCGCCATCAACAAAGCACCCCACTGCCTCCCTCACTCTGCATCTCCTCCATCACCACGCGCAGTGCGTTACGAATGGATCATCAATACCATAAGCATCCTATCGGTAGCCTTGAGGGCGGCGGAGAAGAGGTCCTCAAAGAAAGGCGCAAAGGCCCTGTCGAGGCGGACCAGGCCGGCGAGGCCGTTGCAGCCGACGGCAAAGACTGCGTCGTTGTCCTGGTCGGCGGCCTCGTCCTTGGAGAATAAGATTGTGGGCACACCGCCGCGGTTGCCGAACGCCCTCGCGACGCCGGTCTCGGTGCGGACACGCGCTAGCTCCCGTGCTAACGTTGAGGCCATGTTGTTGGTGGCCGTGCCGGCGCAAAAGAAAGAATGAAAGTGCCAATGAACTTGTCAGACGGCCCCAAATCTATCTAATTCTATTGTGCTAAGCTGCATTGCTCACAATACTCCATATAATGTGGTGTGCAGAGGGTACGCACACACACACACACACACACACAGTGGGTTGCCATGCATAGGCGTTTAATTGCCGAGCCAATCTTCCTCCGCTTCATCATTCACAACCTTGCTGCGTCTCCTGGGACCCCCATACCGACTCGCTCAAGCGTCTTCACTTAGCAGCAGCAGCAGCCTTCTTTCCCCTCGGCTTCCTAGCGCGAACAGCCTTGACGGGCTTCTGCGACTCGAAGATACGCGACGCGCGCGCGAGTGCCGCGCTGGTCACGTCCGACCTGTAGTTGGCCGTGATGCTCTTGACCGACCGCAGGAGCTTCCTTGGGCCTGACTTCGATAGAGTAACGGCCGCCACGGCCGACGGGTTGGTGCCGACCTTAGTTGACTTGTTGAGCGTCACCGCGAGGCCATTGGCGCCGCTGAGGGCAACAGAGAGGACCTGTGCAAGCCAGGAAGGGCGGGGGGGATAGAGCCGATGAAACGGCCGTGAATACCGATTTATTGACTGAGTGCGGCGAAATATATGTGGTGCGCGATTAGACACCCACCTTGCTGTTGGTGCTGGAGTACTTTTTGCAGTGAAGGTTGCGAAGATTCCTGGGTGCCATTTTCAGACGAAATCGTTCGAAAATCCACGATCACTACTGCAGTACTAACCTGGGATCACGGGAGAGGGTCGCACCGTTCCTCTTAACGAGGAAGGAGCTGGAGTTGCGGGTAATCTCCCAAGCGATCTCGGAGGACATCTGTAAATCAAACATCAGTGGTCAAATACTGGTACTTCAATACCATCCCATCCCATCACATCCTCATCCCGCCCGATATACCAAATAATGATTGCCCACTTAATGGTGAAAGTAACAAGAAAACATGAACTGATGGCCCAACTCTCGTCGTGAGGCAGAAGTGATATACGGAAGTAGGTTAGATCGCCTATGCCTACCTTTGCTGAGTGGTGGGTGGGATTTGATCTCAAATTTCTGACAAGTACGGACAGTCACCAGCACATAAAATTACAAGGCCGCTGCCACGAAGGGCCCCAATGCTTATTAGAAAATGGTCTAATCTAAGTTGCCAAAATAACAAGCAAGATGCAATTTTTGAACTTCTTTTCCGTTCATTTATCCTCCCCCCACCGCGACCCGTAATGCAATATACATTCCACCGTAGCAAACAGGATTGCCGCGTTGGGCACAACACGCATCAAATGAGCCGTCAATCCGCCGTACAGGCCAGCGAAACCTTCCTCGGCGTAAATCAGACGGGTCGACTGCCACAGTCCGTAGTATTTAGGCCGACCGTTGGACAGCGGAGTCTCCCGGAGTCGTGTCCGGAGAACTTCGTGGGGGTATGCTACAACGGCCGCGAGAAGCTTGGCGGACGAAGCTGCCAAGAAAGTGTCGGACCAATCTGAAAACGGAAAAAACCGCGGACCGGATTTGCTCAGTTTTCAGTCGGGCGAATCGTAAATAAAGCTCCTTACCCAGCTGGGCGGATTTTGAACCGGATTTTGAAACTGCCGTCGAAGCCAACTCCTTTCGCTCCCGCAGCATCTTCTTAAATTGCTCGTAGAGTACAAACTGCATTGTTGACTCCGACAACCCTTTGGTTGTTGCTTTATTAACTGATCTCGCATCGGTGGCTTACCTAAGAAGCTAGCTGATAGGCCCTTGTATAGTCCTCGTATTCCCTCTTCCTGAACAACTGACTGCAGACAATGAAGGCTGTTCCTGTAATGCTGGACCTGTCCTGGTTTCTCCGCTTGGAGTTGCTGGGAGAAGCAACAGGTCACCGGGAGACCAAGAGGTGCTCCCAACTCACCATGCGCGTTTTGATCAGCCAAATTGGGTTTGTCGCCACAGAGGTGGCGATCCCAGCTGTGAACGCTGAAGCCATGTGCACAAGTGAATTTTCCTTTCCTCCGTTAAGAGAGGTGTAGAACTGCTTTCCCGTTCCGTACGACGAAAAGTAAATAGCCCTGAGGACCAAGTTCAAAGTTCAAACATCCAATTAGAATCTAAAAAGCCCCTTACCGTGCAGGGACAACTCCGACTAGATTGGGGCCCAAGCCTTTCCACAGCCCCCGTAAACCCTCCTGTCGGCCAATTGTCCTTAAATATCCGTGAGATGGACGAAATGAGTATGGGGACTAACCCTAGAGCCATAACCACGTCGGAAACGTGATTGTAAACCGCTCGCATTGGGCCAGTTCCTCGGCTAACTGATCCCATAGACCGGTACAACGATGACTTTATGACAGAAACGTCAACCGGTGTGGGCAATATATCAAGTTCAAAGCACCTGCATTCGCGTCTTAACAACCTCTAGCGGACAAGTCACAGCAGCGCCAACTAAAAACCCACGAATATTAGCTCGAGTGCGAGTACATAAGCTTGACATCAAACCTGTTCCGCCAATACTACAATAGCCAGCAGGATGTCAGATTCTATCTGGGTAAATTATAAAGGAAGGGGTGCTCTAGCCATCCGTACCCGCCAGCAGCAAAATGGAGCCAAAAATTCGTCTTGCGCGCGCCGTCGACGACCTGAGGCGTGGCAGAGGGAGCGACGCCGGTGGATCTGCCAGGGATCTTCGCGGCGCTCTGGTACGAGGGAGCGAGGGCGGCCTGCGCATGCAAGAGAGAGGAAGCCCCTCCACCATCGACATGCACCAGACCATTGTGATACGAAGTAGATGACGTTGATGATGTCGATGCTGCAGCGGCGACGGCAGCAACGGCGGCGGCGGCTGCGACAGCGGCAGCGGCAGGCACGGAGGCGGACCGCTCGGCGGCGGCGGGCATGGAATCAGTCAGGGCCAGCAGGAAGAAAGAAAGTTATGTTTTCCCTCCAGAGGATTCATTCCAAATTCCAAGCTCCCAAAGAATAGAGTTAGTTGAATGCGCTGTTTTTATGGAGAGTTTTTAAATAATTCAGTATATTTAGTTTTTTGGTCAATTTTTAGAAGTGACCCACATGAATGAGTGTTAAGAAGGCCGTGGCCTGAGGTTCAGCCGGAAACGTTTCGAGTTTAACATCACCACGCCGACTCAACTGACTGAGATAGAACTGCGAGTGATACACAACACATCAATGATAGAAGGACTCAGTTCAGGAAGCAGTACGCTACATCACTTTCACGCAATTTGTTAGATTAGTACCACCATGGATGTCTGGTGGTTCTGGCCCCGCCGACGCCGACGTCGCATTACCCCTACAGATGCCGACACAAGCGCTGCTCTACCCGCCGCCGGCACCAGCCCCGCCGCCGCCGAGCCAGCCAACAACATCATCGGCCGCTTCCAGATGTTCCGCGCCCCCGTGCCGTCTCCGTGTCTGGTACAGTACATAGATGCGACAAAGAGCGCGCGAGGACGCGTGTTTCTGTTCGCCGAGGGCGTTCGCACCCCTGCAGCTGCCTCGGCAAAAAGTCTCGCACATATAGCGGTCGAACGGTTGGTGGAGTCGATGGATCCTGTGCATTCCTGTGTGGCCCATCCACTCCTGCTTCCCATCCGTCGCCCCACTCTCCTCGCACTAGAAGATACAAGTGCCAAATCGACAGTTCAACGATCAGAAAATCACACTCTTCAATCCAGGCATGGGGGCGTCGTTGACGACCTTTCCTTGCTCCGATCATGGTGCATGCAAATACTGGACGGCTTGATCGCACTCGACGTGACCTGGGGTGTCTTCCACGGCTGCATGACCAGCGAAAACGTGCTGGTCGACAGTTGCGTTGCTCCTGGAACTTCTAACGAAAGTAACCTGCTCGCTAAAAATCAGGTTCGGGGAGGATCAAGGTTACCGAATACGCCATGGCGCATATCACAAACTGCGGACGCGACGTCGAATTTCCACTGAGGTTTGCAACAGCACGTCCCCGCGGTCAGAGGGTCTGTTAGCTTGCTGACAACATGATGCCAAGCCATCCAAACTATGCATCCCCGGAGGTTTTATATGGCATCGGCTTGCCCGGGAAGAAGGTCGTGCCCTGTTATTTTCCCACCTCCCTACCCAGTGTGCTAAAATTCCAATCAGTCGGATGTATGGGCGCTGGGAACCATACTGTTGGAACTATTTCTTGGCCGCTCGGTGTTCCAAGACGACGCCGCTCGCGAGTCCATCCTCGACGCCGCCCGGAACCCGGCGCAGAACCTGTCTGTGCGGTCTCGAGTCCTGGCGAGTAAGCTATCGGGCGGGAACGAGGATGAGGAGGACGAAGCGCGCTCAAGGGATGACTTTGCGGACTTTATCCAGACATGCCTGGCTTGGTACGACGGCCCTGTGGCCACGGTGCACGACCTGCGGCGCCACCGCTTTCTCACGAACTGCACGCCCGTCAAGCCGCTGCGGCACCAGCTCGCCGTGGCTCACCATGAATGGACAAAGTACTTCCACTTCTGGCGGATGGGCGGCGTCGACCTCGAAGGCGTCCTGCGCAAGCGGGACCTGCCCCAGGCGTTCGCCATCGATCGGCTCCCCGCGTTTGTCCGGGTCGACGACGACCCGTCCGAGCTCGTACATGACCTCGGCGGCGAGGGCCCACTTTTCTCCGATGGCCCGTTCGAGGTGCTCCTGCCCAACAGGCCGGATGTCGAGTCGAGCGCCCGGCTGTCGCTGTCTGTTCTCGAAAAAGACGTGTCCTACCAGAGCGAGCGAATCCAGGCGTTTCTGCCACTGTTGAAGGAGTTTCCTCTTTCCGTCAATGAAATTGTTCAAGAGGCGACGAAAGACATCCCCCCAGTAAGGCTGCTGTAATGTCTTTAAGCTAAACTCGAAAGTTTCTACGCCATTCAATTTGGTCTGCACTCCTTGGAGTGACAGGGGAACCTAGCTACACATATATGGCCATAGACACTGAAGAAGAGACTTCGTCTGATCGTCAGGTGAGCTTGATAATACACACGGCTGTTAATGGTATTATAGCTGGATCTGGACATACCGCGATGTCACCAGGTGAGTATATTCCATTGATCGCATGTGGCATTTTCTTACTTGGTAAAAAGTACAACGAATTGCTTAGTTGTGAGCTGGGACATCAGAAGCTGAAAAGAGTACTCAAGGCATGGATTTTAACCGAGAAGGAACGTGTGTATTGGCAAGGTGTGATTCAACAGCCAGCCTCTGTAAATATAACAAATCCAAGGCCTCGATTCGATCGCCGCTCCATTTGTTGCCCTGAATTTCAACAATGAGGAGATGGCTTTCGCATGTCTGAAGCATTTCGTCGACAAGTATCAGACGGGCTTGTTTCTCCCCGATAATTCGAGAACACTTCGAGAGTAAAAGAGTCATCCGCTTCGTTTTCCTCATCCCTTTAACCTCGCGTGACCAAATTTGTACCTTCCCGCCTGGCGGGCTAATTCATGTCTTCCAGGCTCAATTACTCCCTCACAGTCGTCTTGTCATTTCACGACTCCGAGCTCTCGTCGCACCTTTCGCAGATGCAGCTCACCACCGACCTCTTTTCCATTCCGTGGTTCATGACGCTTTTCTCTCGTGCGTGATTCTCAGCTGACCTCCACATCCACGATCATTTTGACCTTTCACTCGACGACCTATTTAACAGCTTATATTCTCAGACATTTACCAGTTGGACAAGATCTACAACCTCTGGGACGCCGTGCTGGTACGGCCGCCGATCTTCACCGTGTTTGTTGCGTTCGGGATCGTCCGCCAGCTCCGGGACACACTCCTTCAGAAAGACTTCAGCTCGGTAGGGTTCCATACCCACTCTGCCACTGACACCGACAAAACAATGCCGCCTTTGAAAGTGCCTTCAGGTTTTCTCCGAGCCGCTTGCGGTAGACGTCGAGAAGAGTATCGCTGACGCCATCGAGGCGTTCCGAACGACCCCAACGTCCTTAGCAGTTCACATGCGCTCACACGGGCACCCGCCACCACTGAGCGGCTGTGTAAGCTTTGAAGATTTTACGGCCCTCCGGGGTGGCGCATTGCTTGTGGATTTGCGGCAGCCAGAAGAGTGCGTATACATGGTTGAACCTCCATATTATTGCACTTCCCGTCGTCGCGCGCCACATTTCCAACCCTTTATTCGCGCTTCTTAGGTTTCGCCGACGCCACTCACGTTGCTCCGTGTCCGTCCCAGCACTGGACAGCCACGCCCAAGTAATGCTACAACTTCTCTCACAAAAGTATCAATTTATCTTTGTCGTCGACAGTGTCGATCAAAGTCTCCAAAAGGTGACTTCTTGCCTGCCGCTTCTGCGTTGAACTAACAGCGTATGCCCGTATCCGCCCTGCTCCCTCCTCGAACGAAAAGGCCCGGGCCATCGCCGAAAAATTGGTAGTTGCGAAGTTCAAACGCGTCGCGTCGGTTTCTGTGGATGCCAGCTTCTATCAGCTTGAGAACTGTTCATGTTGCGCGGAGTCTCAAGCATCATTTATGAAATGCTTTTTTTGTTAAGATCTGCTGTTGAACAAAGGTTATATTTTTCATAATATGGCTAGATTGCGTCTATGCCCATGAGGCAGGTGTCGGATGCATCTTATGATATCACAAATGTGCCTCTTGAAGGTGGTCTGGTCGAATAGTACCAGCATCTTCCGATCCAGCATAACATCCAGAGCAGCGGGTGGTCAATAATTGCTGTAGCATGGGGCGCAACGCCGGCCAATACCCCCAACGACTACAACAAAACCATGGAGGATGAATCTGCGTGCCAATAACACCTTAAAGAACCAAGCCGCCAGAGAAGCTTACCTTCTTGACGGAAAGCCGCAAGCGCACGTTCGGGGTGAACGAGGCGATAAGCGATGGCTACTTAAACCTTAAAGACGACAAACTTCCTACTCAGCTATTCTTCATCTGCAGTGGGTTGGATCGCGATACCCAGCTCCTCGTCTTCCTCTCCGTCGTCGGCTTAAGCGTCATCCCTCCTCTCCTCTCCGTCGCCGGCGTCCTCGCCGGCGGCCTCGAGCTGCAGCAGCACTCCAGAGTAGTTGTTTAGGATCAAGGCATTCGCCTACTGCAGGAGCATCGGCGGCGACTATCCGGCGACAAGAAGCCCGGGGACGCTGCCTACAGACGCCGCTGTCCTAATGTCCATCAGCGCTATTGCCTAAAGGGTGCCGAGCCACGCGCACCCACGCCCGCGCTCACGCCCACACCCCAGCCTGCGCGCCCGCCCCGGCGCGTATCAGACCGAACACTGAAGCGTCCATTCCGGCCGTCGCCGCCGCCGCCGATCTACTCGAGCCAATGACGCCAGGGCGACCACTCCTTAGTACTGACACGAATGAGGGCGCCGCGGCGGACCGCCAGGCGCGAGGGCAGCAGCGAAGAGTCCGCCGGCGGCTGCGGCTGCGGCGGCAGCCGACGACGATGACTACAAGTAGCGGGCGGAACCGGCAGCGGAGGCGGCGGGCAGCAGGCCAGGGGGGCGGGGTCGCCGTGGGCCGCGGCTGCCGCGACCTCGCAGAGGCCGCACTGGTGGCGGTTGTGTGCCGTTGTTCATTTCGCGTCGGGGTCGCCAAGTCGAGAAATCGTTTTTGCCATCCGAGCCGCCGACCCATAGGTCGACGACAACGAGCACTGCGAGCACTGTGTGCACGTTCGTTTGTTCTACCGCTTTGCTTTTCGATCTGCCAAGCTTAGACGATGGATGGTACGTCATTCATGTCGTCTGCTCTTGCTGGCTCCCTCCTGAGCTCAATCTGATCGCCGGTGTCAAGTTCGTGGCCCGCGCGTCTTAAATATCGAATCGAACTGAATGGCGAGCTTTTCTCAAATGCAGGAATCGGTGCTCTTGTATCCGCTGGTAGCGATGCGCCAACCAGCACTTTGGTCCCACTACTTGCCGCTATTGTACCCCAAGGAGGTGCGGTGTTGCCTGTACTTTGGATTAAAAGCCACGCATATGCCTTGAGCATCTTAATTTGGTTATTGATTACTTTCGCCGCATGCCTTAGAGGATGAGCGGACATCCATTTATTCGCGAAAGAATGTCGCTGAACTTCTTTGCAAACTAATGGCGAGATTCAACGGCGAAATTCAGAGTGATAAAAGCGGGGTAGCACTCGCAGCTTCCACCACGGTCGCCAAGCTCGTGGCAGAGACTGCGAAAACTGGTACGTACTCAACCACGCTACCCGAACACCGGCTCCGCCTGTAGCCTTGCTAAACCATTGGGCAATTCGCCACCACAACACCGTAGAGGCCGCGAGGACCCCCCTTGCAGAGAACGGAATAATAAAGCCTGTTGCCGAGGCTCTTGTTCTCAGCTCCACGCTTTTCGCCACGGAATTGAGCATTCAGGCAATGCGGGCACTGGCGAATCTTTGTTTCGACAACGGTAGGGACAACTTTGATACGGCAGACTTGAAATGAACGATCTCAGAGTCCAACAGAGATGCAATCCTTGAGTTTTCTGGGGCTATTAAAGTTATTTCGGCCTTGATCATCTCCCCGGAGCTCAAGACAAAACAGGTCGCATGCGGGGCCACGCTGAACATTAGCATGGACAATGGTGGGTGTCCCTCATAACCTAATTCCATTACAGAAGGTTTTGAGGCTGTTTTTATTATAGAACCAGTACAAACCGAGTTCATTAAAGGCGATGCCGTGAAAAATCTCTTGAACACCATAAGCATGCTGTCAAAGTCTGATCAAAATGATTCTACCGAAGCGCTATTGGCAACTTCGTTTCGAGCAATGTGTAATCTTCTTGAGACTGGTTCGTGATGTTTGGTTTTCCGTACTGATACATTCTACAGAACGTGGTATTCAGGAATTTGCTCAAAACGACGGATTGGGACCCTTGTTTGCAGTCTTTACCAACGGGCATAAGAATATAATAGGGCCGGATATAGATCAAGACTCATATTTTGCGTCTCTGGAAACCCTTGAGGCAGTTACCGCCATTCTTGAAGTCATCAGCGAGAAGGGTTTGTTGAAGCGCTCTCCGTGTTGAGTCCTAACTCTCAGCAGATGACATACAAAGGAAGATTGTAACAGGAGATTACATAAAGTGCTTGCTAGATTTTGTGGATCAAAGACCACTCTTTAGACCTGAAACGGATGAAGATAGCGATGTTGACGACATACCCAACTTTGTTCATATCAGGAAGAATATATCCCGAGTTATCACACTAGTCACAATGAATGGTTTGTTTCATTGCGTAATCTACTGGTGGATGCTTCGTAACGAAAAACCTTCATAGATGACAATATGAAAGAGATTCCGTCTATTCCTGGGGTAATTGATCGGTTCAAACGATGGATGGTTTTGGGGATTGAGGACGGAAGCGAGGCAGAGGAAGATGAAATTCGAATGTCCGGTGCACTTTGCATCGGAAATTTAGCTCGAAGTGGTAGGTACCTTGATCGATTCGAGACCGGTTGTTGACTTCATGCAAAGATGATTCTTGCTCAAATCTCATTCGGATACATGGCGTCGCCGAGCCACTGCTTGAATTAATCCAGCTGGAGGTTACTCGGATCAAGAAATTTGGCGTCAATGAGGAGACGAAAGGCAGTGTGAAAGTAATCCACGCGGCTGTTGGGGCGATAAAGAACTTGTCCCTCGCTCGTACGACAATATTTTTCGATTATTTCTAACATATCCTAAAAAAGCATCGGACCGCTCTCTTTTAGGACAATTTGGCGTCATTTGGAGGGTCTCTGAACTACTAAGCATCGAAGGATTGAAGCCTGTGCATTTGAGTTCCATTGGGATCTTGAAAAATTTATGTGGCGGACAGCAAGGTAATAGTTAAATCCCCTGAATATTTTTGAACACTTTCGGCAGAGCTTAACGTCTACAGAGTCATTACCGGTATTGAGCCACCGTCTCTCGAATCCAATCTCGCGGCCCTGCCTGTCCGGATGACGGAGAAGGAAAAGACCCCGTTCCACCGGCTAGTCGGCTTGATCTGGCGAGCTACCGGTGATAACACAGCTGGCGTTCGGAGCGAGGGCGCTCGTGTTATTGTCAACCTTGTGCGAACGGCGCACTTGGCCAATGGTAATTTCAATCTGTTGTCGTGAACGGAGAGCCAACCCGACCTCCAGCGCCAGCGTTCATTGAGGCCGTTGTGGATGCAAACGGCATCGCGCCTCTGGTGCAAATTGTTACAGGTGCACTTTTGACCCGAACAAGCCCGGAAGGCGGAGAAGCTGTTCATGACGGCCAGGATACGCAGCATCACGTGCACTTTGATGCGCTCCCGGCAGAAAGTCAAGTTTATCCCATCGTCCAGAACGAAGGCCTGGTCGCCCTCATTCTCATAGCGAACTGTAAGACTTTGCGCCTCATCTTACATCAGCGAGCACTATAGCCGCGTACTAGCAATTAGTAACTGCTTTTCAAACTTCAGACCGCACGAAGGCAATACCCACGATAACCAAATACCACGCATCCCTGGTTCCAATGGCGAAGACGATCCTAGAGAGCGGAC
>JADGKE010003325.1:0-10593 GCA_026954515.1 Cladochytrium tenue
TGGGGACTGGATCTCATCAATGGCGTTGTCCGGGACAACATGAAGGCGGGCGTGCTGGAACCTGCAATTTCCAAGCTGAAATCTCTTAAGGCTGCCACGGAAGCCGCTATCGCCCTACTTCGAATCGAGTATGTTGATTGCTGCTTCGTTTCTCTTATATCTGACGTTGCTGCTCAGTGACATGATAAAGCTTGAGCCACCAAAGAGAGACGAAGACCCACACGGGCACTAATCGCCGATGAGTGGCTTGGGGCTACAAGGATGAGGTGTCGACGGTTGAGCAAGGAGGATGTTCTGCTTGAAGAGCTGTGGTGTTCTGAATAAACTCTAGCCGAACACTTAAAGCCTCTGTTACATCCATTCTATCATCGCCAGCGTCACAATCAATAACATCATCGTCATCGTCATAGAAGCGTTCCTCTTCGTCGGTAGCATCCCCCACATCCAGGTACTCCATCGCATCGGAAGACTCCGATATGTTGTCGTAGTCTTCAGCTTGCTGAAGTCGAAGAAACAATGAAGTAGCTGGTTAACCGTCGAAGTGTGTGGACACGTTCAGGGGAGGGAGGCGGTTCCGATGCAGGCAAAAGGCGGCAAAAGCAGACCAGCTCACCTCCGCGTCTTCAGCCGCTTCTTCGTGCGGCCCAAGGTCGTTGCGTTGTGCGCGGTCCACGGCCTGCCCGCTCGCCGAGGGTGTCGGCTCGGTGTCCAGAGCATCCGCCATCACCGCCGCGACCCCCGCACTTCGGCCCAGCCCAGCGGCACGCGGGCGTCGCGGGCAGCGACGGCGCGCAGGCGACGCGAGCGCGCGGCTTCGGCGAGCTCTAGCTCGGCGGCGGGCACGCGCCGGCGCCACCATAGCGCTGCCTGGCGGTCGGCCATCGCGTTGGTGAGCTGTGCCTCATGGAGGAGGGTCTCAAGGTGTTGCGTATTAACTAGTGAAGGCCGAAAAAAGAGAAAGGGGTAGTCCTACATAGTGAATAGAAGCAGAACACGGTGCGTTTCGCTCCTCCCCCACTGGTGGTCTGCCTAAAATCAGCGCTACCTGCTGTTCGGTGGGCTTACTGGATCGAAGCGATTGAACTCGTGCAGGATATTTCCTCTATTGTGGACTTGTCCTCTGGTGCAACCCTCCTCTGGCAGCTCCGCCCTTCTCCCCCAGGCGCTTCAGACGCTTCGCGAGCCCGCGATGAAGTTCATCTCTAACATCCCGGACGCCGAGCACGTCCCGTATCCGATTCTTGAGGCCGACCCGCACATCAAGACTCTCGTGCGCTACTTCCGCCCGTCAGACTACGCCGTCATGGCGGCGGCCACCATTGGCTTCCCTGCCGCCTTTGCCCTCTGGGGTGAGCTTTCGTTCCCGACTCGCTCTACGGCACCGTGCTCCCCGAACACACCTTTTCCTATCCCCCGCACCCTCTCCCTTCAATTTCTGCGGGTTTATGCTGGGACAGCATACTCTTGGCTGGGTCGCCAAATGCTACCAGCGTCAACGCGAGGACCAGGATGCCAAGCCTGTCCTTTGTCGTCGAACTGATGGCGATCTTTCACTACCAGTTGGAGCTGTATAATATCTTCGTGTGCGATCCACGGCTCTTCTCGCCCGGGCCCCCGCAAATGCATTTGCCCTGAAGCTCACACTTTCCCTTTCAGAGTGGCGGTCGCCTACCATCCATCCACGGTTCTTGCCTCGCTTCCTGGCCATTCAGGTCCCCTGTTTTGCGGCCGTCGGCTTTGTTTACGCCGCTCGCAGATCCTACGGTGCGTAAATGCAGTCCGTTGCCATCTTCTGTTCCCCTTTTCAATGTGCCCTAACATGGAGGCCATACATGTTTCATTGCGTCTGGAACCGGGTTCGGTCCTACCATCGATCATCTCTGAAGAACGCTTCTGGGGCTGGAAAGAAAACTCGCGCGAGGTAGCCTTGTGGGAACAAGATCGCGAAGCTCGCGAGCAGGCCGCAAAGAAGCCGCGGGGATGGGGAGACAGCGACTGGGTACGCAACACCTGCTTTCGTATTGATTACCGGCCACTCGCTCACATGCAAACCGCACATCCACCCCTCCCTTCCCCTTCTCCTCCTACCTTCCCTGTTGCTTGTCTGGGCTTCAATCCACCCAGTGATAAAGCACGGACATAGGGCTCACTATACTGAAAGACGCCCTCGTGCTAGAAAATATCATGTCCTATTAATGGATTCTTGTCTGAAATCGTAGCATAATGATTTTGTAGACTTCGGCTGTGCGCGGCGGGCCTCCATAAGTTTAACAGAAACATACAGAGCCTCCAGAATGTCGACATGAGCGCCATGAGCCTGTCCACGACGAACGAACTCTCCAAATAGAAGTTGTCCAGCGTCCAATCGAATATGATACTAGCGCGCTATGGGCCAAGTCCCCGAGTGATTCCCACGAGAGCTTCGAAGTCAGGACCACCGTCAGTCTCCGTCGATAGCCATCAGCCCAGGAGAAACTCGGCGGCGCCAGAAACTTCCGCGGCTCGTCGGCGGACGACCACCATTGCGCTGGGGTCTTCAACCAGGGCTTGAGAATCGACTCCACCCGCAGCCAGGCCCAACAGACCAAAAGTTGCGTTCCACAGGCACTTTTGCCAGCGGGCGCCCTGCACCTGTGAGACGGTGCGTATGTCGAGCTTGCCGACATCGTGTAGGATCGAGACCAGGGCGGCCAGATTGGCCTCATCAGCAGCAGTGGCAGTGGCCGAAGAATCGCCGTAGGGGTACAAACCCAGCACAGCGCGTTGCACTGGAGCAGCGCGAACGGTGGTCGGGCCGTCGAGGCTCATTCCGATGTACATCGACGGTGGCCTTGGTAAAGACGAACACGTGAGCGAACGGCAGGCCGCTCGCGGCGGCGGCCGCCACGTCCGGGAATACGGCGTGCGGCTGGAAAAGACGCGGCGAACCGTGGCCGCAGTGGTCAATGGTGAATGCGGCGGCGACTACTACAGCGACGTCGTTGGAGCGGCACACGACCGAGACCCGGTCCGACCCGGTCCCGTCGCCGTGGAGCGTGGCCGCATGAAACTGCAGAGCGGATGGTGGAGGGTCGCGGGCGTCGTGTCAGGCAACATGGTGTCATAAGATACGGAGAAAGTTTAACCGGAGTGCACGCTGGCAGAACATCTGTGTTTCGGCCGGTGGTTGGTAGAGCCAGAAACTAAACGCGATACCCCGATGCTCCCCACCAACTGAGAGTGGAGGTCAGTCAGTGGCAGTAGTGGTAAGGAACTAAAGACGGAAGTTGTCAAGGTAAAGTATTGGGAAAGAAGCTTGGGAGGCGCCTTTCAAGTTAGATTATGATGATAAATTTCGGATGATCTAAATGATAAATTTCGGAGTATTGGAGGATTGGCCGATGACAAATTCCGGAGTAACCTTGTCAGTCAGGCTCCGACACCTTGTCAGGCAAAGAGAGAGGGAGAGAGAGAGGGTGGGAGAGGGAGACAGAGCGATATAGAAAAGGACAGAGAACGTGCGTGAACGACAGTGCCGATCAATCAGTGACGTCTGTCTGACACGTGGCCCCCACTCATATTGATTTGATTGGCTCGCGAACACTGCTGCCGATCCCTTCATCCTTCTCGCTCGATTTTTTTTTCTGGTCGTCACGCGTCATAGCTCCTGTGTGCTTGGCCAATTTTCTTCAAGACAAGGAAGGTGGCGCAGGTGGGGGCGTCACTACTGGCCAATCAGGGCCCGGACTGGCGCGAAATTTCTTTAAAAGTCAGCAGCTAAAATTTGGAACACATTTGCTTTAAATACCGGGCTGGGCACGGACCCACCCCCCCCACGTCCGCACCCCTTTCACCGATCTCCCACATTCGATATGGCTGCCAAGGTGCCGAAGCGTTCACAGGCGTTGTGACCGACATACCCCCTTCCTCATCTGTTGCCTCCATCTCCAGGCACGGTGGCAACGTATCGGTGCTGCTGTGCTTTACGTTTGACTTGCTTGCTGTTTCTCTTTTTTTCGTAATGCGTGCTTGTGGCCTGCTTGCGATTGAGAACACCTTGCCTGTAGCGTTCTCTATTCCCCTTTCTCTGTCTCCTCCATACTTCTCGTCTGCGCTGATCTGACTGTTATTCCGTATGCGTCCGTGGCTCGTCCGTGTCATCTGCTGTCGTCCGTTTGCCGTGCCGTCCTGTGGTCCTTATTAAATAAATAAGGTGTTCGTCGGAAACCTGTCGGTGAGCTGTTGTCGTTAGTCATTCCTTGCCCGCGAGGGAACCAACCACGTTGTGTAGTGGTCCACAAGCGATGAGGGCCTGCGCAGCACCTTCAGCCAGTTCGGCAATGTTTCGGATGCCGTCGTCCTGAAGGACCGCGAGACCGGTCTGTCCTCTTTGTATTCGTTTTGTCCGCTTTTACCAACTGTTGTGTTTCGCAAAGGCCGCTCCCGTGGATTCGGCTTTGTGACCTTCGACACCCCCGAGGAGGCCCAGGCTGCCATCGACGGCATGAACGACCAGGACCTTGACGGCCGGAACATCCGTGTCAACCTTGCGAATGGTATGTTTGTCTTGTACATGCGAAGCGCCTTGACGGAATCTTTTTGTCGATTTTAGACCGCCCGAGCGGTGGTGGCGGCGGTTTCGGTGGCCAGCGCAGCGGTGGTTACGGCGGCGGCCGTGGCGGAGGCCGTGGCGGTTACGGTGGCGGCTATGGCGGCAACCAGGGTGGCTACGGTGGCGGCTATGGTGGAGGCCAGGGCGGTTACGGCGGCAACCAGGGTGGATACGGCGGAGGCTACTAAGCCATTCCCGCTCCTTCTTTGCACCATATCTCCCTTCGCTCTCCATTACCAAACACCATCTTCCTACCGCTGTTAGTTGTTCTGTTTTCTGCTTGCTTCGTGTTTTTATTCTTTTGCAGCTACCGTGACGCCTGGTATACGCATTCGAGGAAGTTAATCCTCAGGCTTAAGTGATAGGGTTCCTCCGTCCTCCGCATTTGGCTTCTCCCCCCGCCTCGCTGTTTTGTTCACATCATGTGTATGCCCATCAGCGTAATGCAATCAAATGGTCCGGTCCGATACTGTGTTACGTTACTTCATACCCGTGGCACTAGGGGGTTTTTTTAGGTAAAGGCTGCTTGGCAACTCAAACGATGGTGGTGAAGGAGAATCAAAACAGCCAGAGACCGAGCCAGCCATACTGTTAGATTATATACCTCGTGAATCAAAAGCAGTGTCCGTCCGAGTGTGGAGAAAAACGCTTACCCATCGGCTCAACACAAAATGACCAATGGCTTTTGTATAAACTGAGGTTAAGATGCAAATATCCGAAATTACTAGCTATCTCTTCACAGAGGAGCGTCTAGCAATGCCTAGAAGTTCTGCTTAAGATTCGCGTTTTGAAAAGCCAAACCAGTATATTCAATATAGGTGCGAGAACATCGCACCACCAAACATCAATCTTCTACTATCATTAGCATTGGACCATCGTTCTCCTCGAAACTACACCTCATCCATCCAAACCCTATCTCGGATCAGAATAATTACTACCATACACTCGAGACTCCTTGGTCGTTTGAGTCCTCGAACTGTTCGACCAACGACATACGCCTTTTATGCTTCGAAGTAGTCATGTGTATTGCCCGCAGGCTAAAAATCCTCCTCGGGAGACTTTTCACGAAAGCGCGGGTTCTGCTTGCTGTATCGTCGACCCTCCTGTGTTTCGTCATCATCTCGGCTTCGCTTTGGCCCAAGCCGGCCGAAGTTGAAATTTCCAGCTGACATACAACGCACGTTAGAAGGAGAGAAGGAACCGGCACAAGGCAGAAAAGAAAATTGACAGTACTGTAATAATCGGACTGGGAGCCAAGCGGAAGAGTCAAAAGGGACCCGTAGGTATCGACGTTGCGCTCATTCAGGCTGCGTTCGTAGCTTGCACGATCATGGCCCCACCCGCCCCGACCAGGATCATATTCCGTACGATATTCGTCTCGAACCTGGATGTAAAGGAATACGTTTCAACTCATGTGAAAAAATTCGCCTATCTTAGCGTACCTGGCCACCACTTCTTCCACGTCCATATTGCCGGCCTTGGGTGAAGCCTGGATCAACATCGGTACGTATTACCCGGTCGTCGAGTTTTGTGCCATTGATGAATTGCATGCAATACAAAGCGTCCTCGTGGTGATAATATCTAATCGCTCACAAAAAGTGGAAATTGGGATAGTAGCAAGGAAGCGTCAAAATCTTTAGCGGCATCACCGGCCATCCAAACCCAAGAAACTCGTCTTTGTGTGAAGCCGGGCGTGTCTCAAATGCTATGAAACTCACTCAACAAAACAGAACCCGCACGGTGTCATCTTCTGCCTGTCGAGACCCATAACGATGCGCTTTACTTCGCCGCATTTTGAAAATAGCTCGTGGATCTGTTCCTCGGTGGTATAGAAGGAGAGGTTGCCAACATAAAGAGTGGTCGAATCCCTTTGTTTCTGCGAATATTCCTCCCGTGTGCCCTTAATATAAAAGCTATTAAAAATTCAGGCACAGAATACTCGGGCTTGTTACATTGAACTTGCGGTCAAAATAGGTCGAAGGCGCGGCCAGGGTAGGGAACAGGGATGGTGGGGGCATTGTAATTGAAGTACTGTGACAAGGAACGGCTGGCTGAATATGGGAGGCCACGCCAAGACGGTATTGATCGGTGAGGTCATTGTTCTCGGGAGGTTGGGAGTGGAGTGAAGATCGAGGACTTGCGTAATATTCTCCTTTCGCTGAATCTTAAGCTTGTTCGAGTATGTAACAACTTTACCACTAACTTACACCACTCACGTCTTTCAATGAAATCCAGATCCTGCGATCGGTAAGTTGGGCTGCTCGACCTGCCTGCTTCGTTCATTCGATTCTTTTAATCTGAAGAGGAAAGAATCAACGTTTGTATTCCACTTTCTTCCTAACGGTTTACCTCGCAGAAAAATGGTTCCACATGAAGGAACACACGACCGCGCACTTCAAGTTTGATAGGCGCACAACCATCTTCGCTCTTGCTGCCGGAATTGGATTCCCGCTGTTTTTGTACCTCGGTGCCATTCCTGTGAGCCATGACTGTTTGCGGACACTTCTTGGCCTAGCTTAACCTATTATTCATCACCTATTCCCCCCACACCCCATCGCGTTTACCCTGCACTACGGCGGGATATCCCGTGGATTGTTCTATTCTCGGTTGCAGTTCCGCAGTCTAGAGCTCCGAGGGCTTACTCGGGGCGAGAGTATTTGGGGCAGCAAGTCGAATGTAGAGGCCTCTCAGTGAGGCCCCACGGGTAGCGCCAAAAACCTATCGCGAGCGTTTCTTTTTCAAAACAGGCTACGCCTCAGAGAGTGGCTTAATACAAATACGTTTACGAAGCTTAAACGCATGTATTCGTGACGGCCAATACGGGACTAACAGGAAAAGGTCAACATAGCCAGTATAGCTGCGCTAAATTCTTGGACTCCAAAAAGCCACCGCGCCGCAATTTTTGCCTGACTGGCCCTCCTTCGCACCTTAGTTTCCATCGACTACTTCTGCTCACCCTCCCATCGCTCCCGTCGTTTACGAAAAGAACCTTCTTTCCACATCCCTGCTCTTGGATGTCTTCAACTCTTCCTTCGTCGCAGCAGCCGCAGCCGCCGCAACAGCAACAGCAACCCCAGCAGTCTGCCGCTGCAGCCGCAAAGGCTGCCCTGCCCACAGGCTCCGACTTCAAGAACAGGCAGCGCAAGGTGAGCTCATTTCCAGGGCTTCATTATTACTCCTCTCGCTCTCGTATGCACCTCATTCAAAACTTCCATTTTTTGTTTGCTACTCCCGATTATTTTTGGTTTTGGTCCCTGCCTCCATCTCAACCCCCCCACCATATCGCGTCCACTTAGAGTGCCTGCCAGCAATTCTGACGATTTCAACGCACAATTAGCGCCAAGTTGTTACAAAGCATGAGCCAGAGGTGTTTCGTGACTCGCTCCTCGCTCTGATCCCTCCCGACTGCGATATCGAGACGTATGCGACCGTACTGGAGAGCGCGGCCGAAAAACTCGACTACAAGCGCTACGCCGATGCCTTCTTTGAATTATTCTTCATTGGCGGCCTCGTCGGTTGGTTAATTTTACCATCTTTCTGCCGCATGCTGGCAGTATCCCGACTTTATGTCTTACCTCCTCTCGTAGCTCCTGGTGGCCAGATAGTTGACGATGGTTCGCGTTTGAACCCTTTTAGCATTTTTGCCTGCGAGGACAGCATCCCTCCTATTAAGCAGCGGATTGAGATCTTGAAGTTAAGCACATTCCAAACATTTATACCTCTTCGACGTTGCAGCCGTTTCTTATTTGACGGATTCATTTCAGCAAACTCATTCGACGCTACAAGTTCCTTCAGCGGAAGCTTGAAGAGACACTGGACCACCTCCTTCAATACATAAATAAGTTTGGTGACAATACTCACAAACTCAGTGTTGCATTGGGCCTCCTTCTTTCGACTCAGACAGTTGGCATGAATGTTTTGACCAACGTCACGAAAGACCACTTGGTCAAGGACGGTGAATTTAGTGCACTTGCTATTTTCTTTATGGTTTTCTAAATTACGTGTTTTACAGGAGGGTCACTTCGCTTTACTACTGCCGTCTTCCAGACGTACACTCAAGACCAGAGCATGGACTCTCTGTGCCTCTCTCTCCAGAAGGCGGGGCTCGATGAGCGCCTCCCCGAGTTTTTCCCACCTAACAAGAGACAGGAAGAGTACCTTGCCCGACACTTTGAGAGCGAGGGCCTCCGTCCACTTGTGGACAACTATCGCCGAAAGCAAGCTCTGGCTGTTAAAGCAGAGGCTCGTGTTCAGATGATTGAGCTCCTCCATGGAGAAACCGGAGAGCAGGAGGTATTCCTCTTTGCACATGTTTTAGTACATTTAATCTGCGGGTTATACCAGATCATTTCTTTTATTAAGCAGAGCATGTCGACGAACAAATGGACCGAGGCAGAGACGATCACTTTCATTTGGGATTCGATCTTCCAATCAGTGGAGTGGACCAACCGTCCGGAGCAACTTGAGAGACAGATTGTGAAAACTCTGACGGTGAGTAACATTTTGTGCACCAACGGGTAATCTCATCCTTTGTTTGGCCTTCAGGCCTGGCCCAAGCTACTTGAATCATTCTGTACTTCGCCCAAGACGGAGATCACGCTGCTCCAACACCTTCAAGCCTTGAGCTACGACGACGCTCGTTTCAGCAAACACTTCAGAACCATCGTTGCGCAGCTGTACCAGATGGATGTCCTCTCTGAGGCCGCGGTCCTCTACTGGTACGAGAAGGGTGCGCTGGGTAACAAGGGCAAGGCCATGTTTGTGAAGCAAATGGAGCCTTTCGTTGAGTGGCTCCGTTCGCAAGACGACGACGATGACGAGGAATAAGCTTCCCTTGTCTGGTTTGATCAAATAAATGGCAGGCGTCAGAAGTGAGTTTCTCGTGTGCTAGCGCTTTGTTCCAGCGACCAGGAGACTCCTGCTCGTTCTATCCTTGCATATCAAGGAGAAGCCTCTGTTTCATTACGCAGCCACCTCTTGTCAAATGCTTAACAGCTATCAATTTGTCCACGGTCATTAAGCTATGCGATGTGACCACACAAGCTTACACCCACCGTTGCGCGCTCAGGGGTCATCTGTACTTTCTTGTATTTTTTCCCATGGCTACATTTCCCTTGCAAAAACTTTGCATCAGTTTATGTTGTAGCATAGATCGAGGTTGTCAATGCCACGAGCGCGGCTTGCTGTGGAGTCATCCCCCACAAGGAGGGATTCTAGCACAGGCCAGGGGTTAGAAAACCAATCAAATGCGTTGTACGTTCATCACCTCACCGAGGAGATGGCACGAATGTCTCCGTTGGAGTCGATCGACACTCGAATTCATGGTCTGTGAAAAAATGAATACATGCACTTACCAACTGCTCTCTTATAGCGTGCTCAGAGCTGGCCCACGTTCTGTACCACGGAGGAATACTTGAGCCGGTAACCACACTTGCACGCTTCTCCATCATTATTAAAGCTTCTCGTCTCGCGCTCGTTGCAGTATCTAGTCCAGAATCCGCGGGTATTTCAGCTGTTACTTGGCATTATCGACAGCAAAAAGGAGCCCTTGAGGTTGCGAATGGTAGACACTAATTGTTGGATGCTCGTACTAATTTCATTTTACCTACATATTCTGTTTTAGCAGGCCATTCAAACCCTAGGCGTCGCTTGTCGAGCTACGGTAGGGGTGCGGGATATATTATGTGAACGTGGCGCGCCAGAGTTAATGTTTGGTCTCCTTAAGCACTCTCATCCAGAATTGGTGAGGACATGCTTATTTCGACCACTGGCGTGGCGCACAGCCATCTCATCGCTGAGCCTTTGTAGAGAAAATGGGCCACGCACTGCCTTCTATTCCTACTGAGCTCGAACTACAAATCGTATTTGAACCAACTGAAGGCAAGCCAGACACAGGTACGTTTTGTGGGGGGGGGGGGGGTTTTTTTTTTGTTTTTTACGCCAAAAAAAAAAAAAAAGCACCCCAAAAAAAAGTGGGAAAAGAAAATTGGGGCAAACGGGGC
>JADGKE010003326.1:0-12116 GCA_026954515.1 Cladochytrium tenue
GGGCCGGGGTGGGCGAGCGGGCCGGCGGTGAGGAGCAGGCCGAGGCGAGCGAGATGGGACTGGAGGAGGCGCGCGTGTCGCGCAGCGAGCGCTGCTGCTGCTGCGCGGCGACGGCACTGGAGGCCGCATCACGCCGGCACTGCTCGAGTGCGGCAATCCAGCGCGCCTTCTCGTGCGGGTTTGGTGCCAGGATGTACTTTTTTTTTGGTTCGGATGGAAGGGGAGGGGGGTTAAGGATTGTATTGAGTGTTGGTGCGGTGAGGGTGATGGGATCAACTACCGAGTGGAGCAAGGAGATGGGACCAGGCACTCACAACTGGCTTGGTCTTGCTCAAGGCCTGAACGTCTTCGCACGTTTGTTCCACTGATTGGCGGCACAGGTAGTGGCAAACAAGGTTGCAATCTGGCAGAGAATCAGGTTTAGCGCTAACTCGGGTGAGACGGTTCGCAGCGCGCTCCGCCAAACTCACCGGCACATTCGATGTAGCGGTGGCCCCAGAGCGGCTTTAGGCAGTGCATGCAGTCCATGGGCCTGAAGTACTGCCGCTCCTTGAAGTTGTGACCGTGGATGGTCCGCTCATTAAGGCGCCGCAATAGAGGAAGGATCAGCTCTCGGTCGCCGGACTCGAGAGTGTGCAGATCATCTACATTTGCGCAGTAGTTAGTTGAATCAGGTTCGTTGTACTTAATGACGGTTTAATCCGGCGAAGAGGCCGGAGGGGGGAAGTGAGATGAGGGTAGAAGACTCCTCCCACCTTCAATACGGCTTATTCCGCCATCCAGGATACAGACTTCCGCCTGAACCTCTGGTTGCAGCCCATCCTCGCGGACCCGGTCGCTCGACGACAACTTCTGCACGCTGGCGCGCTTCCGGTGCTCCTCATGCAGCTGGTCCGTAAGGATCGCCTTGTGACGCTCGACTTCTTCCCCGAGGAGCTCAGCCGCAAACTCCTCCGACCCCTTGGTGTAGTCCTGGAGGTGGGAGATGGTGGCTCAGTGTTTCATGTGGGCTGGGTAACGGCGGTCGGGAGAGGAGGTAAGAATGTGCCTCACCGCATCCGCCGAGGAAAGGCGATCCCTCAGCTCCTGCAGCAAAACCTGAGACGCCTCCTTGACTTTAGCGATCTTCCTGTCCGAGTCAGCCACCTGCGCCACGAAGCCTGGCCGGAGCGTTGGCTCGCTGGCTGAGAGCATCTTCTCAGTTGCGCTTCTGATCCTCGTCTCGTGGGCGACATCCGACTCGTTCTTCAGGATCCTCAGCTTCAGCTCCCTGTCAGAAAGGTCCGAGAGCTGGCCGGCGCGTTTTAGCTGAGAACCGTACCAACGTCGACCACACTAACGCCCTCTCCCCCCCCCCTCCACCACCACTTTCTCCCCTATTCCCTCCTCCCTTCTCAAATCCTAAAACGTACTGATGTGGACTTGGGCCTTGAAGCTGACAGAATCTTGAAAATGGAGTCGATGTCTTTGGCCGTTGCGTGGATTAGCTCATTCTGGGCGACCGCTTTCACGATGAAAATGTCGGCCCTTTGCAGGGGGAAGGGAAGGGCATACAAACCGCCAAAACTTTTAGCAGCAGCGAACGCAATGAAAGAAGGACTCACCGCACGTCCACTAAAAGCTTCTCATTACCGCCCGCGTCAAAGTCCTCCTCGCGGTCATAGATGAATAGCTTGTGCTCGCGGAGCACTGCGAACTGCAGGACCCATCCATTCCGGACCCTGCCGGACCTGGGCAGGCTCACATGGCCCTTAATCGGATTCATGAAGTCGAACTCGAAGGCTAAGCGCCACACAAGAGTGAAAAAAAATGGCTATTGTTAGCGAGGCTCCAGCACCAAAACCGAAAATCGGCTGCCACCAACCAATCTGCAGGATCTCGGTGCTCTTTGTGATGCTGGACCGGTTCGAGCCTGCGGATCCAACGGAGGAGACGCTGCCCCGCCGGCCATGGCGGGCGTCGGCGGGGCTGCGATATTCGTCATCCACCGGGCCGAGCTTCTGGGCCCCGCGCCGAGTGGGCGTCGTCCAGCCCAACAGGAAGTTACGGAACTGCATAGACTTCCGCCGCTCCGGCCGCACGTGGGCGAGCGGCTGTGGTTCGGACTTGGCGCCAAGTTGGTTCATGCCCAGCTGGTGGGCCAGCTGCTCCATCCGCGCCGTCAGGCTGTTGACCTGGGCCTGCAGGGCCTGCGCCCTATTCGCCTCCAGTCCGCCATGGGTAATGGCTTCTGCCGCCCGCGCTTCGGCAATCTGAAGCCTCTGCTGGAGAGCCGCCGCTTGGTTGCGCTCCGTTTCCGCACGCGCCATGGCGTCCTCCAACCGGTCTTCCAGGCCAGCAACGCGCTTCACGTCCGCGCGGCTCTGCCCCTCAGCGCGCTCCGACGCTGCCAGCAGCTCACTGTTTTCCTGCCTCAACCGCGCAAGCGAGAGCTCGTGGTCAACCGAAGCCTTCGCAATGTCAGTCTCCATCGTCTCAGTTCTTGCGCGGAGCTTATCAGCTACAGCCATGGCCTCTTCCAGCGCATGGCGCACATTGCAGAGTTCATCCTCGACCTGGAGCCGTTGCCGTCTCTCGTCAAGCTGGCAGCGGTCGGCGGTTGCGATTGCAATGCGCAGCTCAGAGGCTTCCGCCTCCAGCCTCTGCAGCTGCTGTTTAGTGTTCGATAGTTCGGATGCCACGGTACGTAGTTCACTCTCCCACTTCCGCGATTGAGACTCAGCACTCTTTTGACATTCCTGATATGACGCGATTTGGCGGGTGGTGGTCTGTAGCTGTCGCTCCGTTTGCGCAAGGGTTACCTCGAGTCCATCGAGCTTCACGGTGGAGTTTTTCAACATAAGAGTCCTTTCATCCAGTTGAACCGACAGCAGCGCGGCGGTTTCTTCTAGCTTTGAGCTTTTGGCTTCCTCTTTCTCGAGCTGCTCGGTTAGATTATTAACTTCCAGCTCGAAAACTGCCAATTTTTTCGACAATTCTTCTTTTTCAGCCTTGGACGATTCCAATTGGGCATTTAATAGCTTTTTGTCTTCCTCTAGAGCAGCAATGTCTGGGGAATCTTTCGTTATTTTCTCAGGGTCGTGTCTGCCAGCTAGCTCCTCCACTTGCATCCGAACGGACCTCAGATCGACTTCCATCATGGCTTTTTCGCGCTCGAGTCTGTTTCGAATCATCATGCTTTCCTCGAGCCTATTGCCTTCCTCCAGAAGCTGCTTTCTGACGAATTTCAACTCTGATTGGAGCCGGTCCGTCTTTAACGTCGTTTGTTGGCGGAGGGATTCCATTTCAGTTTTGGCCGCGATCTCTTTATCCAAGTTTCGCCTTAAATCGTTGATCTCCTTGAGTAAATCATCTCGTTGGCGCCTTTCAGAACGGAGGACGCCTTCAAGCCTTTCGATTTCTTGCATTTTAGCTCCCTTGGAAGTTTTCAGTTCTTTATTTTCGGAGTCCTTTTCGGACTGAATCCTCCGTTCCTCGGCGAGCTCGTTGTTCAGTGCGTCTAACATTGCTTCTAGTTTTCCCACACGCTCCTCTGCGTCATCCGCACGGTTGGATTTGATTCGCTCCTGCTCAGCTAGCCGTCTTCGAAGAGCCCCAAGACGAGCGTTCAGGGTCTCGTTTTCAGCCGCGCTTGTTGCTGCTGCATTTTGGTATCGTTTAACCTCTTGCAGAAGGCCATCTCGCTCCGCCTCTGTCTGGCTTAAGGTAAATTTCACCTCGCGAATACGACCCTCGGCATCAGCTGCAACCTTTGAAGCCTCAGCCTCAGACTTCTGTCTTCGTTGTTGCTCCAACAATAGAAGACGATCAGAGTCAGCCTGGGAAGACATCGATTGCTCTGTAGGGTTGGTGTGATGTGGGAATGATAGCGTCGGCATTCCGTTCTGTACAAATGTATATCCGACAAATGGCAGATTTTGACCGAGGAAGTTTTTACTCCGAGGGAGCGCGCGACGTAACTGCTTTTTGCTCTCATCTTCCTCGTAAGCAAAGTATCGTGTATCACTTGGACCATCAAGTTCGGGTAAAAAGGGCGGTGTTCCTATATGTAATAAGATTAGGGCCACAACTACAAGGATTGTAGTAGGGTAGCCGTAGATTTACGCACTTTTCGTCACATGATCCCAATTAAAATCACTAAACCATGGGTGAGCTTTGATGTCATCAAAGGAATCTTTCCCCAATCTTTTGTCTGCGGAGCATATGAATCTGCGCAAAGTTAGAAGGTTCTCAAAGTAATTGTGCGAACTTTTTCATCAAATCTTTAGCTTCTTCTGAAATTTTGGGAGCTTCTGGATCTTCGGGAAAGGTAAAAAACCGCTGTTCAAACCAAATTAGCTTAAACCGACACACGAGGTATATTTACCTCATGTTCAACAATCTTCCCATACGTTTCTACAAAGGATTCCGCATAGAATGGGACTTCATTAAAGAGTAGTTCATACATAATAATGCCTTTTTGCAATGTAAGCTACAGATAGGTGGAAAAAACCAAACAGACCGAGAGACCACCTTTAAAATGTCAGTAACGCTGTGTTTTCGAGTGCGACGTACATGTCAACTTCTCTTCCGTAGTTTGCTCCCCCTTGGTTGGCCTGGAGGACCTCGGGAGATATATAATCTACCAGAAATTCAACAGCCGCATGCACGCAACATTAACTTACCGGGTGTACCAACAGCTTCATCAGAGGTCACTTGATTCGCCTCCCCCATTCGAATACATGATCCGAAGTCTGCCAGTTTAATATGACCATCAGCAGCGATTAGGCAATTTGCTGGTTTGACATCTCTTTTAGCCAATTGGTAAGTCAACGGTAAAAAATTCCAGACCAACCGATGGATGTATCCAAATGCGTGCAGTTCGTTTAAGGCAAGCGCAATCTCCGCGATGTAGAATCGTGCTTCTTCCTCCGGCATCGCACAGTCGCGCATGGATATCAAACCTCGTAGACTCCCGCCAGGTGCGTACTCCATTACCAGATAAAGGTTGTCGTTATCCTGAAACGCTGCATACAGTGCAGTTATCCACTTCGAATTCTGAGCGAAAACCAACGCGTTTCGTTCCTCCATAAAGTATCCAGCCTGTAAACTCGTGGTTAAATATAAATGGGGTGGTTTGCCTGCCCACCTCTCTTCTAGTGAGGAGATCGAACTTTTTCAGTACTTTCATGGCATACACCTGTTTGTCCTCCTTGCCAACGACCAAGCACACCTAAACAAAGCTTGTAAGACCTCCCGACCGTGTTTTCATAGTCGCAACCCGAGAGCTTACCTTGCCGATTGCGCCCGTGGCCAGAGTTTTGACTACCTCGAAGTCCTGCCGGTTGACTCGCAAACGTTGCATCCTGCTCGCGACTGCCTCGTCTGTCCGGCAGCTGAATTAATAGAATTCCAGAAAAACAAAGAAGTGTATCACTACATTTGCCTAGGAACGCCAACGCATATTCCGACTCGGTCGCAGAGGAACGAAGATCAAGCGCAAGGGCGGAGAACGTGTCCAGGAGTGTCTCAATTGAAAATTCCACTGGCATGGGCGGCCCAATTGAGGCCGTTTTCAGATCTTTCGGGAAAGTTTGGTCGGAATCCCGAGAGGAGTGGCCATCGCGGGTTGGAACTGGCGTAGGGGGAGCAAGCAAGCGCGCGATCTCGTCAAGACGCGCCAGCACGTTAACGTGCGGATAGCACATTTTCGCGGAAGAACACTGCGTTGCAACGCTAGGCTGTTGTTCGGTGCGGCTGGCTTCACCGTCGGTGGCCGCAGTGAGATGGCCCGGTGGGCTGGCCATCGCAGTCGAGCGCCGCCGTGTCCGGATAAAAAAAGAGTTGTGTTTGTGTTTGGTGCTTTGTTGTTGTTGGTTGTGCACAAATGTGAGCAAGGATTGTCTACCACACTTGTCCACCCATCCGAACAGCTCACGAGCAAAGGTTCAAGAAAATATACCTCAATTTTAGAGGTTGAGAACCGAGAAGTTGGGCAGAATATGTAGTGGACACGACGGGGACCGGAGAGGTGTGTTGGGAGGTGAGAAGCGAAAGGCCGGTGGCAAAGTGGGTGGTAAGTAAGGTGAGAAAGCGATAATAGCGAGGAAAAAAATGAGATGTAAAATAAGCGCGGTGTGAAAAAAGGAAGAGTCTCTTGACTTCTGTGCCAAATAGAAAAAAAAACCAACCAAAAGGACTAATAGTGAACCAAAAGGACTAATAGTGGGTCTTATCCGAGTCGTCCGAGAAACGTGAAATGCGACCAGAACTATCGCCGGACTGAATGGACATCTCTTTTTGCATGGCCTCCCATTTGGCCATCTGCGAATCCAAATTATTAAAATGCGAGGGGCGGAAACCTTACCATTTCGTCCGTCGTAATGACCACGCGCGTTTGCCGAAAATACGGGTATGGTTTGGGCAGAGTCGGCTCGGAATCGTCCCAGTCGTCGTCTATCGTGAATCCTTCGCTCTCAAGCGAAGGCGGGGTGGATTTCTGATTGGTCCAAAACGACTTGAACGTGCAAATGTAAGGAGCGACTGTTTCAAGCTCAGCAACCGAATAGCCCGTGGCTCGCTCGATGATCGATGAGTCGTAATGGTTTGTAACATGGATTACACTTGCAGCGACGAGCGAATACGGGAATTTCAGGTGCCCGTAATCAAGCACAAGGTCGTCCAGCAACGTTGCGAGAATCTCAAGATCTGAGAGCCTGAATTGGCGCCCGTCAAAGGATTCGGCGAAAAATTCGTCGTGGATGACCCATTGCTTCAGATCCGCATTTGGACTGCCGGTATCCAGAAGCTCCACATCGCGACCCAAGATTCGATGAATGTTCTGAAGAAATATCTTCAACCAATCGAAAGGAGTCGGTGGTATAATGTCGGCTTCTCGAAACAGCCGCTTGAGAAGCTTTGCCTCGAACCGGTTTATTTCAGCCACAGCCGACTTGAGAGTCACTTCAAGCTGAATTTCATCGCACTCTGAGTCATCGCCGACGGCAAAGTCTGCGAAATCCGAGACAACCTGGACATCCATTTCCTTCAAAAGGAAAGTCAGCAGGAAAAGTTCGGCGCAAAAGAACGCACCAGCATTTTAGCAGCGACTAGCACCATCGTGGACCCCAAGTGCTGAAAAAACCCCCTCTCAATGCCAGAAGAAACACGAGACAAGAAAAAGTCCAAGTACACAACAGACAAGTGATACGTTTCACGGTTTAATCCCATGTAGACACACAGCTACATAATATATGAGATATTGCGAGAAAAATGACGTTCACCTCATTCATCCAATTAACAAGCAGCATCCTCATTTGTTGCGACAAATCAGGGTGTAAGCGCAAATAGTCGTGATCAGGTCGCATTGCGCTTTCGGTTTTTGCCATGCGAGTAATTAGTTCAACTGAAAGACAGAACTCTTCCTTCTAAAGACAATCGTTAGTAAACAAGCTTACGGAACCAAAAACCGCGTACCAAAACGGTGCTGGGTATTTTGGGGAGTATGTCGAAAAATCTAGCGATATTCATAGGAGGATTGTAAGGACCAAAGTACAATGGAGATGAAGGCCTGCTCTGATCCTCTCCGGGTAGTATCTCGTTGTCAACTAACGTGACTCCATCAGAGGATCGGGAGTGACAGCCATCCTGCTGAGGACAAGGTCAAGTTGTGTAAGTGTTATGCCCAACGTACGAAACTTTCAGCTTCTAAAACTGAGAATGAATGGTCGGCAGATGCTGATGAATCCTCACACACTCTGGACTTTAGTTCGAAGTCTTCGTCAGCAAAAGGGAGCTTGATGTTCTCTGTGTGAAATGTTGTAGCGACATCCACTGAAAGGGCCTTGAATGCGGTGCATTGCCGCTTCCCGGTTATGCCCGGGGTTTCGAGATATGATCTCTTGCATGCACCGTCAGAACGGACTTCATTCGTAGGTGTAGGATATCTCTGCTGTTGGTTCAGTATAACTATGTTGAATGAGCGAGCTCAGACCTCGTCGCCACGAGAAGCCTCCTCGCCGTCAGATTTAAAACTATCAGGAGTCGGTGACGAAGAAAGCGGGACAGCGTATCTGTTTTTGATAGGAACATCAGCTTGTCATGGCAGGTCACGAGTGATCACAAACCGTCGAATCATCTTGTGGTCCTGCCGCCCGCAAGAATGGATTCAGAAATATGAACAAAAAACAAACAAGATATCAGATCGTATAAGCCCATACTGATATAAACTCGGCTGGCCGAGGTGGATCTGGATCGGATGCAGCTTGATAGGAGCTTATATCTAGCATGCCGAAGCGAAGATCGGAGGCGAGGTCAGCAAGGCATTTAGTTCCGCATGCCGCGATGGGTGCAGAAAAGGACGACCGTCAAGTGCCAAATGGGGTTGATCGCTCGAATTAACAGAGTTGGTGTTGGGCTACACACAGACGGGATGGTACTAACAATCTGAGTTGCCTCCTTGCTTACAGGGCAGTCGCACGACCCGAGGAGCGAAAGGGCGGGCGGGCTGACCAGACGCAGGTAAGAGAAAGGTGGACGACGTGCGACTGCCCGAGTGCTATAATGCGGGGAAAGGTGGACGAGGGGTTGCAGCAGCTGGGCGCGTTGGTCCCACACCGCCGTCGCCTCCGCGAAATACAAAAGAGAACAGACGAGCCGATCGGAGTTTATCGTCCGGATGATCGCGCCATTCATGTTCGCTATATACCCCATTTTCTGTCAGATCTAAAATTTTGGCTCCCGCCACCTGCCTGGCCACCCTGGGATAAATAATATTTCGAAAGACCTTCTCACCCGCCATTTCCGGCCTCTGGTACGCCTTCCCCCCTTCTCCAATATGACCTCCTTCCTGCCAATGGCCTTACGCGCGAAATTATTGGCTAAGAAAAAATGGTTTATTTAAATAGGCTCCGCCGCCGCATTAAGCAAATGCAGCGGCTTAACACTCCGAATAATAAACATTTCAAGAATCACCGTCATCCTTCCCAATCCAGGTGGAGAATCGGTGGCTGCCTGCTTCCGACCGGCTTCGCATCTGAAGACCCATGCGCCCATGTTTTGCAGGATTGCCGATGGTCAGTTCCTAAACAATTTCAGAGCGTGCAACATGTTAACCTCGACAGGGCTATGAAAATGTACAATGCACCTTTTCAGTTCGCTTGACGCCTACATTTTTGGAGTTCGGGGCCATTTGGGGTCTGAAATCTTCGTGGAGGTTCTGTTCCTCAGTGGAACCATGATTCTTGTGCTCCATATTGGAGACGGCAATGTCGACTGGCTGGTTAGATTCTGACGTCGACGAATGGCCTACGGCCGTGTGAAAGCGCGGCGAGTGCGGAACAGTCAAAGCGTGCGGTTTCGGCGGGGGAATACCCGACGGCGCGGCAAAGATCTGATTGCGGCGGTGAACAGAGTGACGAGTGTCGCAGATTCTACCTTTGGATCCACAGGTCGAGCTTTGAAAGGACGCATTTCGGCGATATTCTTCGCTTGCAATTCTTCTGTGGTCAGCTTTTCTCTGAAGATGGTTTGAAGCGCCATTCATATTAGAAGGCGACATTTATACTAACAAACACCTACCCGTTGTTTTTTATTCTGTGCTTAGTAACAAGGCGTGGAGAACGAGGCTTCGTAAGCTGCATTGGTCTGCGAAGCGCGGGAATCTGGTCCAGTGGGTAAGTCTCGTTAAAACATTGCATTACGATACCGTAGCCGCTGCCTTTGCTTTAAATCGCTCCGGCGTTCTCGTCTCAAAGGATTTCACTCGAAGAGCCAATGGGACGTATGGCGATCGATCTTCGCCTTCCTGCGCAGAAGACACCTGTCCCCGGTGCGAAGTACTCAAATGGAACGGCTTTGGCACCGTCACCTTTGGGGTTTTCTTCGGAAGGAGTCGCTTCTGACATAATTTTTGAGATAATGAACAAAAACACCAATTTACCTGAGGAGGTGCCATATTAAATGCATTGCGCCCGTCCTTTGGACGTGAGAGAAAGCTAAATTCCACCGGAACCGTAAGTGGCTTCTTGGGTGGCCTTGGTAATGGCCGTGGAGCAACTAGCGATCGAATCACGGTAGTAGCTTTGCGTGCGACCTCAGCGCACGCGACTTGCTGTGCAGAAGTCAGCAAGTTTTGCGGCCGCATTGCCCTTGCGAGGCCGCCGCCGCCTTTCGCTCGACGGGCAGGCAATTTTCCTTCGTCTGAAGTTTGATTCGAGAAAACCGACAGTGATGAACTTTCTTCCATTGCTATGGTGCGAAACATGTCTGTGATTGTTTCCTCATCAACCGTCGACGAAGAGTTATGGAACTGAAGCGGAGTTTTCAAAACCCGCTTCGGCTGGCTGGCTGGATTGCGGCTGTTTCGCGTTGGTTAAAATTGAATGCTAAAAGGATAACACTCACGTATGTTTATCATCAAGTATATCTGCCAATGAGAAAGCGGATAAGAATTCGCTGTCTCCAACGCTTGGGGAGCCCTTTCTATAGTCTGCGAGAATATTTCAGATGCCAAGGGTCGCGTCGAAAAACTCTCACCAAACCACCTGTCGGCATTGTCTGAAAGGCGATCTTCGATAGAGAAGTCATGGAAACGAGGAGCGCTGAACTCGAAAGCCGCATCGCAGGCGTCCGATTGTTTGGGAGTCACTGGAAGCTCGGCAGCAGGGGCAACCACCGCAAATACTGCAGCATTTCCGGAGGCTGTTGTATTGGTTAAGTGACTGCCACCGCTTGAGAAATGAGACGCTTCCACGACCGCCCCAGCGATGGCAGTCTGCAGTAAAGCGATCTTTTTCGGCTTGGGAGTAGGCGACCCAACGGCCGACGATGGAAACGACAAATGCATTTCTTTCAGGTCTTTACTAATAGGTACGCGCTGGGGAGTCCCGAGAGCACTGCGGGCGTGTTGACTCTCATGTGTAAGCTGACTGGTGGCCATCGGGGCAAAATCGGGTGGAGGGTTGGGTCGTCCGGGTGAGTTGATGGGGGTGGGGGGGGGGCAACACGAATTTTGTCCGACAGCCTCGGATTTGTCAAATACGCAGAAGGGTAAACAGAACTGTCCGAGAAAACGTGTATTACAGCCCTTTGTTTATTGATTTTTGCGGTCTGAGAACAACAACACTGTACACACAATCCATCCAAAGACGGTGACAACCCAAGCGAAGCTTCAGTCCAACCACTCAAGACAGTGCCCGCTTAACCTCTGAGTTGGGCTAGGTGCCGCCTCAGCTCTGATGAGCTGATTTTTGTGGCCATTGACGCAGCATCTGTCACTGCAGACGTAAGAGAGATTACTTCCACGATTATTATGTCCAGCTGTTGCAGATTGTTCTCTTTCCTTAACGAATTCACTAAGAAAATCAAATTTAGAGGCACGAGCAAAGATAAGCATAACTCGCCAGCAAGGCATCCTTTTTCGGTCTCCCGAGATCCCACAATAGCTTGGAGTTCGGGGTCATCTCTTGTTGGACCGAAATCGTCAAAAATAGCCACTACTTGGTAGTCCAGGTCAGGTCGAATAAGTTGAAGGAAGGATCTAGTTCTATCTATACGAAGCTCTACAGGCTCCATCATTTCCCAGTATGCTTTACGCTGAAGTCGCTTCAAATCCCCGCTGTAGTCTTCTCAACAGTTTCAGTAGGTCGGAGAAAGATGATCCCACAGTTCACCTACGACACCGCAGACAAGTCTTCTTCTTGCTAGCCATGCAGCAACCGTGAGAAGAATTTTGTGCCCGCCATGAAGGTGGTCGAATGTTCCACCGAGGACAACCGAATCGTACAAAACTTCTTTGGACGGGTTCTTAGACTTCTGATTGGACAGATAGTCGATCTCAGGTTGGTTTGAAGGTGCCGGGTCGCATCGAACAACTGATATAACAGGGAGGCCCCGATCAGCTCGACGCCCATTGACGCTTTCCAGGTCAGCTAGACAAAGCATAAATACTTAAATGACATCATCGGCACATAACACCTACATGGGGCCAGGAGATATTCGTCCTGATCCGAAGCAGCCAAAACCGGGTTGGTGTCCAATCTCGGCAGGGTCCAAAGGTCCGGCCCATTTGACTCAGAAAACAAAACTGCGGTGTCAAGCAGCGGATTCCCAACCGCAGCGGAACCGCGCGATGCGGC
>JADGKE010003327.1:0-12058 GCA_026954515.1 Cladochytrium tenue
CGTAGAATCCTGTTTTAGGTTCAAGAACGAGACCTCCAGCGTAGGCAGCTTTTTTCCGAGATGATTGCTTTTCGGCAGCGTCATCTACGAAATGTAATCAGGAAAGTAACGAGATTTATCCCCCACCGTCATCATCTTTTTGGTGGTCAACAAAGTGGCTCTGATTACGCACTGGCTTATCCGGAACTATGAATTTCTTGTTATGAAACTCGTGAAGGAGAAGATGCTCGTTTCGATCAGCTCTGGAGCCAGCCAGAATTGTTCGTGACCTTATTGAATGTTAAAATCACCGCAGTAGCGAATTAACTAACCATAAATTACCAGCCAAATTTGTCAACTGCTTTGTCAGTGGAAGTGTTTGCAGCTTAAACATTAAATTGGCAGAAATATAGCAGTCTCGCTCATTGTGCTCAATCAAGTGAATGATCTGATGATCATCCCAGAACATTTTCGGGATATCATTGAAATCAATCTCCTCACGAACTATGTTCAGTTGTGTCTGGGCCATAGAGGAAAGGGTATAGCTTTTGGCTTTCATTACATATTCCTACAGGGTTTGTTCATGTTAGTGTCACAGGGTGGATGTCATTGAATGTCAACCGAACCTTTGATGACATGAATGTATCGCAGATAATTCTTCCACTTGCAACTTGTCGTTCGGCGTAAAGATTGTCTCCACCAATCCCTGCCTGCAAACGAGGCCACTTCGTGCGTCTGAGACGGCCAATCTTTGACCACGCATCGACTTTATTCGCCTTTAATCGATGAAGTAGAATGTCAAGGCCGACTCCAATAATATTGTGCCCAACAAGGAAATCTGGGTCGTTTCTGTGAATGACGGCTAAAAAAAAGGTGAGCATATTAAACAAACAAGCACAAACCATACCCATAATATAATTCAGTAGCGCCTTTTCGTTTCGCAAAATCTCAATCGGTCTGCCTCGGTTCCTGGACTCAGATGCCAAGAATTGAAGCTTCGGGGGTAAGGGTATGTCAGTCAATTGTCTGATGACATTGAATGACTTTGGTGTGAGTTCTGCATGCGGATTATCGACAGAAACTACGGCAAGTCAGTCTATTTGAAGATCTTAAACAGCTTGCTTTACCATTTTCATACACGAGCATACTGGCCGCAACAATCTCGTTGCTTTTCTTGGCATGGTTCATTACATAACGAATAGAAAGACTCATGATAGTCAAAGGAGGGCTGGTCGGAAGATCGAAATCACTTGGATCGATGGTTTTTATGGATTTCGGGCTGCTTACAACGATTTCGACTCTTGTCCATGCAATCTTATAAGCCGTTAGGGGTCATTCATAGCAATAAACTTCACATTTTTGGTACTGAAATCAGCTTGATCTAGCTCAATCCAACCAGGCCCCATCAACTTTCGCTTAATTAGGAGCGTTTCGAGGGCGGAGGTGTTTGTTCCGAAAACGTGACTGAAATAGGATCCCGACAGGTCGTGCGGAAGTGCGGGATCTGAACGTGTCAAGAAAGTAACATCACTCATGACGCACCTTTAAAAGAGTGTACTACTTTAAGGTATTCGGATTCCATCGGAATACCCTCCAACTCAAAAGCATACTTGCGCGTAACGGACTTCGACAAGAACTTATGGATATTGTACTTCTTGGCCACGTCCTTAAACTCTTGGTAGACATCACCCATTGTGACATCTTCGTCATTTGCTAAGCGAGTTTAGTAAGGAAAGCCTACTACAGCAGAAATCAATTACAATTCAATTTGCTTCGCCTAGGAAGGACAAAAAGATTTCGTTGGCAGTTATTCACGGTCACGCAGCATGACATAAACTTCTTGTCATCCTTGCTATAAACCTTTTTTGACGTCAGTTGTGTCTCACTGAAACAAGTTACCTTCCCAAAAATATAAACCACACCATCTTTTTCATAGGCGTCAAGCCAATACATATATGCCTTTTCGTTCTCTAGAACTGGCGGGCGAGTGGACGAGTTTTGTTCAAGTGAACCTATGGAGCCAGCCTCGACGTGGTATTCAGGAAAGTTGGGCAAAGAATTTGGGACTGGTTCTTGCTGTGGCTTCGGTTCTTTGGTTTTTTCGAATCGTCGCGACAAATCTGTCTTTGCTCGCTTTGTTTTGTGAGTGAAAGACATGACACTGGGTGTGGCAGCCAAGGTTTCCTGCTCGGTTTGGTCGGAAGCCTCAATGCTAGAATCATGAATGGCAAGATTATCTGCAGGTGGAAGTTCCGCGTTATTGTCTATAATTGTTTCTTCCATTGTATGATCATTTTCATATAGTCCGTCTTCATCTTCATTTTCCACATCTGAAAGTTGAACAGGTCCGGCTACACGCAGTGGGTCAATGCAGTTCTACAAAAATTAGAGCATACCCGTAGCACCTGCAGTAGAGTACTTCCTCGAATCCTCGATTAAGGTTTGCGAAGGTATTAAATTCGTTCTTGAATGTTCCACGCGTTCATAAGGAGCTGATTTGATAGCGCCAACTTTGCCGAGAATACTTTCAATTGGCTTTTTCTGGGATGATTTGATTGTGTCCATGTTACCAAGAATCCCCGCGACTAGATCATCGTCACCTGATCAAACGAGAGCGGTTAACAAAAGCATTCTTACACACTCAATCCAACCATTCAGAGCCGTATTTTGGATGGAGCTGCCCTTAGTTACATTATTGTCCTACGAACAATGAGCTAATGGAAGCATACAAGTCATTGATACCTTTGAGTGCATGCTTTTCACTCCCTTAGGTAAGTTCGAGAAAAACGCCGTGACGCGGGCCTCAGGTTTCACTTTTTTCTCCGAATTTTTTGGGCGCTTTGTGCCCTTGCCTTCATACATGTTACCGAGTACCGTTGCCATTCCAGTTACCTTTGGTGTCAATTTCGTCCTCAGAATCATCGCTGTATCCCCCGTCGGATTCGTCATCCATTCCATCGTCGACATAGCCTCGATTATCATCATCAACAACAAAGTCATCCTCCAATCTACTCTTGTACTCATTCTCATCGAGCTCCTCAAATATTGGCGCTTCGTCTTTGATCTGACATCGGTTGCGGTTTCGATCAGAATGGCAGTCAGATGCATGAAATGCGAAGGGGAGTCGTGGGGATAGGCGGTGCCGCTGAGTCAGCAGGCGTCCACAGCACAGCACCGACCTCGTAGGTGTCAAGGCGTGAGACGCCCGCCTGCCTGGAGCGCCGGAGCGCCTCCAGCTCGGTGCGGCGCGACAAGGACGCCGCGGCGGCGCGGTTTGTCCGGCTGGTCATGATGTCCGGATTGGGTCGGCACAGTCAGAAAGTAATATTTCCCGATCCAGAAGTGCCTTCGTGACACGGCAAAGCCTGTCTGAACTTCCCTGACACGCACCGCCAGCAACCGTTCCCACACGCCACTCGGGGCAACTTGCGGCATGGCAAGCCGGCCAAGATCGCGTCCTTTGGCGGGAACAACGGTTGCTGTTAGCGGCATTCCCGCGCGCGATCGGGTTGGTTGCATCCTTGCTTTCGTAATAGTGTGATGCACTGTCGTGCATTCGCATCTTAGACCCACGGATGGCTAATCGTGTCTCAAGGACGTCGTCGAGCAGCGTATTACAGCTTTAGGTGGGGCCTTCAGTAGAAACCTGCATGCAGGGGTTACCCACCTTGTGTGTGAGTCTGTTGGTTCTGATAAGTACAAGGTAGATTTCCTTTTTGAAGTTGGAACCTAATTGATTCTCGAGTGCGCCGTTAGGCTTGGCATACCAATTTTGACGTTGGATTGGGTCTCAAAATGCCGAAGTTTAGCTTCTAATGAAGCAGCCTTGGACTTGAATGAGGTAGCATTCCATATTAGTATTTAATTATGTGATACTCCTATTAGCTGTGCTCCAAATTCAAACTTGCTCCCTTTGCCGGCTTGACAATATGCGCATCTGGCTTTGATGCTGGTATTCACTGCTCAAAGGCCCATTATACAAATTCATTTTTGCATAGGAAAAAAAGCTGAGTTCCGGCTCTTAACGGAGGAAAATGGCGGAGAGTTTTCTGAAGATCTGTCCAAGACTTGCACACACCTTATTTCAAACAACTGCAACAGTCGGAAATACGAGCATGCAATAAAATGGAATATAACAGCAGTTTCTGAGGAATGGTTCAGAGAGTCGCTTGATGCAAGAGGTGAGACTTGGTGGTATTCCAATATCTGAGATGCTTCAAGTTTGCTTGGATGAATCACAGTATCCCGTTTTATCGAGTAACGCGGGACATTTAAGAGCTGAAGAGAGGACAGAATGTTCTGATGCTCCAGTGTGTAGTGATAAAATTCCGCAACATACTGTAAAAGAGGAACCCTTGGTGTTATCTGGCTTGAAATTTTATTTCTTGGATGGCGGCAACGGAACGAAATCATTGATCGACAGCATGCGCACAAAGCTTCAGCGATGTGGTGCTTCAATAGCTGACGGCATTGATGAAGCGGTAACACATGTTGTTGCCATGACTTCCAGGCAGCCTTATAGGTTCTATTTACTCAAATAATTTCTATGTGCTGAACTCGTTTTTAGAAATCAGATACCCCCTTCATTTCAAGGAGCAGTTGTGCCGTTTTCATGGGTTGATAATTGTGTGATGGACGGTGTACTTCATCCAATACAAAATGTCCCCATCATCGACGATGCGAAATTGGAAAAACCAGAGTACTTCATCACAGCCGAAACTGAGGACGATATTGTTATTGCCCAAGGTGCCGCAAACCTGTCGTTGTTGAAGACACCTGGAGGCAAAAGACGGGCGACTTCTTCGTTGGATGTGCTTAAGAGGAAGACACCAAGTAAGCCGAATACTTCAGATAGAAGCTCTTCGGCAACTAGGGACAGTTCTCTCAAGCCACTGAGGTATGCAATGTCAAAGCAAATATTTTTAACATAGAGTAGCAGTGTCTTCTCTGGTCTTCTGTTTTGCTGCTGCGGCTTTACAGACGAGCAGGTGCGGTATTTAACCTTAACCTCATTAACATCCGCTTATCTTTTGGAGTTAGTTGGACATACTTCGGAGCAATGTCACAGCCAGTGGCGGCTTCTTTATAGACCATTTAGAAAGAGCACCCGTTCACACTCCCAGCACGTATTTGGTCTGCCCACTAGACAAAACGCCTACTGTCACCGCCGTCAATGTTGTGAGCGAGTGCTGGATCTCGCGTTGTATCAATGTAGGGCGCCCATCCAAGCCTGCTATCATAACGCATTACAGGACAACGAACTTCACCCTCCTTCATCTAATGTCCTCTTCCGACCCTTACCCATTGATCTGCCTATATCTGGTACGAGGTTGCATTTGTTGGCGACATTTGATGTTTGCTCAGGATTTGAAAATTTAATGATTGGAATAACGGGATATGAAGGCATCGATCGTGAGCACATCGGCCGGCTCGTCGACGCGTTAGGTTGCGGTAGGAAAAAAAAATACTGGCTAACTTCCTCTCAGGCGCAGTCTTTACAGAATCGCTTACAAAAAGGAACACGCATTTGATTGCGAGGCCCAATTCTAATTCTTCACTGAAACTAAAGAGAGCTGTCGAATGGTCGATACCGTGTGTCGCCTTTGAATGGTTAAAGGACTGTGCATTGAAGGTTTGCCTACATCTTCAACTTTGATTGATATGTGTAGGGCATGCTATTAGGAACCTCAGGCTATGAGTTGATCTCCTCGGAGTGTTCTACACTAGCAAAACCGAAATCAGATAATTTAGAAGTTACGGTCGAGGTTTATTTGAAGGATGAAAAGAGAAAACATGCCGTGTTCTCATCCGACGAACAAACGTCTTCGAAAATTGTGAAACCGAATAATGATGGAAAGGAAAATCACCGATCGTTGGAAACGGCAGGCATTAATGTGGACCAGTTGATTTCAAGCACGTACAAACCCCAATTTGACACAACTGCGTTACACTCCACAAAGACACCGCAGTCTGTTGAAAGTATGGTAATATCGTATATCACCAGAGTTAATCCCGTGCCAATCCAGAACATAAAGAAGTTGTTCCGGACCCTCCTGAAGGTTCGTCGGCGAGCATGACAATATCATTGTTTCTGAGATTTTTTTTAGCGTCGCCACTAAATATATCTCTTGCCAAAAGTCTACAAAGAGCAAATCGAAATTTGGAGAAGCGATTAGTGCATGTTTCAGGTAAGACAGCAGACAGGCATAATCAACTAATTCTGCTTCAGCTGAACCAAAGGTTTATACATTTAGTATCGAACTGTCAGCTAACAAATACCAGCGCTCTGCTCCTTCAAATCTTCGTGGGCTGCGACTCTGCTTAAGTGAAAAACTACAGGTGAGATTTTCTTCCGTGCCCTAATAACGGTTTTGTCCAAGGGGCGTAGAGCGGAATATTCTCGCAAGCTCGCACCATTTGGAGTTGAAGTTCTTTTGTCGTATTCAGATACATGCACACACTTTGTTCATTTCAGCAATAAGGCAAATGAAACGTTTAAGGAATTTCGTACTGCACGAGAAGACAAGAAATTTATTGTTTCATCTGCGTGGATCGACAAGGTACACGTTTATTGAAATCCAAAAATGCTGACCTCTAACACCTGCAATAGTGTCTAGAGTCGGGGCGACGTGAGCCAGAAGATGATTACCCTCACACGTTCAATCCAAGCAGATCCCTTGACGTTGCAGTACGAACTCGCTCACCAGCCTCGGCACGAAAAACTGTCACACCACATCGGCGAACGTCCCCCGATGTTGGCGATATGAAGCCTGATAGGACACCGAAGTCCATGCACTCAACCCCTTTTGTTAATCGGCAAAAATCTGCATTTAGCCCTCCCACTTCAAGTGACACCGCCCTAAACTTGCACGGAAACGGGCATGTCGGTGTCGATCCAGAAGAGGAAGCAAACAAGTACGCAGCAGTTGTAGACGAATGGCTCTCTTCAACAAAACCATCGGATTCCAAGGTTGTTCATCTTTTTCACACCCCGTTTGTTGACCCATATCAGCCGAAAGCCAACCCCCAAATCATGGCCGCCAAGTTGAAACTTTTAGCGTCTTTACGGGACAGCGAAATTAAACGATCCTCAGGGGACGATTCTTCTGGCGATGAAGATAGCATTTCCCGCACAGGGTCGGAGTTTAGAATTGATGATACTGGTGCATCAGTTATTCTCTACGATGATCCTGAGACACGAATGGAAAAGAAGCGTCTGATAGAATTGGCAAGATCTAATTCGTCTATGAGTGCCGGAGACCAACCAATCCCGTCTAAGGAAGTGCGGTCTGGTGTGACTAAGCACTTCGAAAAGAATGTTCCTGCAAGAAATTCTCCAGTCTCAACCTCGTCCAAACGGAAACCCGCATGTCCTAGTAATGTCGATGATGCTAAAGGGGGCTGTCGGAACGCCAAGTTTCTCATCACTGGCGTCGTAAACGACCAGAAAAACTATCTGGCTGCTCGACTTAGAGAGCTCGGTGGGACCTTGCTTGTTTCCGAGAGCTGGGATGAGCGGTGCACCCACCTTCTTTGCGGCAAACCCTCTATGACAGAAAAGTGCCTCGCTGCCTGTGCTTCTGGTGCCTGGTACGCTGTCGTGCTCAAATGCAGTCTGGTTTAAACTCTTGTTAGGCTTTTGCGGCCTGAGTATATAGAAGCCTGCTCGGAAGCGGGGCGGTTTCTTCCGGAGGAGTCGTGGGAATGGACTTCAGACAAACTTGAGGGGTCTGGTACGAGTTTATACTTATTTCAACATGATTGTTTGACAAAAGAACAGGCAAGCTGGTTGCAGAGGCCGCAAGGTACTGGAGGAAAAAGCTAGGGAATTGTAAGCGTGATTACGAAAAGCCTCGTGCCGGTGAGTACATAGACAGGCGATATATTTCATCGCTAAAAGGCACATGACATTTTGGCCGACAGGTTGTTTTGAGCAGTGGTCTGTCCTCGTCGTCATGACTAGCATTCGGAAGATAATGTTTGGACGAGTTTTGAAGGCCGGCGGGGCTTTTGTTGCGATGGAGAGTCTTGGTACGATGGCGAAAATTGCTGGACAGGTTCGCATGCTAATTGTCCGAGTCTGTTGCTGACCCCCTTTCTCTAGCAATCATTCAGTCACTGCATTACAGACTTGGATATTGCCAAGGTTGGCGAATTCCAGGATCTGTCCTCCACGGGAGTGACCGTATCCCCACCCATGTTGGTTCTGGACTACATAACGAAGCTTGGCGTCGTGCGCTAAGCTACCCTTGCAAATTTGCACTTTTTTTGTCACCTGCTTAGACATTGTATTCCCCCACCCCACCCCTTGATATCTTTTTTTCACACCCTCCCACATAACATCGCACGTATCGATTCCAGCTTGTGGGTTCTGATTTGCTTTCGAAGCGTACATATCACAACACGCAGAAATATCCAAAAGACAGATGCTTCACGTTTATAACTGCCCCAAATTCACTTGAGGTTGCATATCGTTGATTAATAGAGCCCGGTAGCCTCCCAAAAGTTGATTTAAGAACCTCAGTTGGTCCGATGACTTAACCCCAGCTGGTGCGGTACCGACCAAGTGTTTATCACGAAGGAAGAAGGCAAGGTCCACCCGCAGCGGGCTACCTCCAGCGTGGGCCCTGCAAGAATTGTTGCAGTGCAATACAGAAGTAAGTTTGATAATCGACGCCCAGAAGAACGGTTTCAGCAATGTAGTTGGCGATCTGAAGGATTCGCGAAACCATATTTTATGGTGCCGGTGAAATGAAAGTCTGGAACAAACCCTCAAGGTGTAAAGCGCAATTCATGGAGTTTGGGTAGTGTTTCCCAAGCCCTAGTTATGAACCTCCTGTCTGGATCACCTAAAATTGCCTCCAGACTGAATTTCACTACCGGCCAAAATTCAGAGTGCAAGTCTGTGGCTGGAAGGGGCGCAAATTTCTCTGTCAACTCCGATAGATGACTGGTGACGATGCAGCCAGGCGCGTGTCGACTTTATATTTAAAGTTTAAGCCTCTTAATAATGGGTGTCAAGTCATCGCCGACGAAGGTTCAAATTCTTTCAGCCACAAACAAAATCGGTAGCCATTCAAGTTCTACCAGTACTAATTGAAGGAGGCAGTTTAAGGTAGGATTAGTCCCGTCTCTGGTATTAATGAGTCATGTAAGCCTCGGTATGTTCCTGTTGATGTTGGGTAGCAGGTTGGTGGGCATGACCACCGTTCGCAACCAGGTTACCGACAGCAAAACGCGCTTCTGCAACAACGCTTTCCGCACCCAAAATCGGCCCAAGGGCAGCCTCCACATGCTCACCAATAATTCGAGCAAATTTGTAATGCTGTAATGAGTGGGAAAATGCATTAGACGAGACCTAACCCCCTCCCCGCCACCCTCGCAACCCCCTTACAAACATGGAAGCTTTACCGGCGTCGTGGGCGGGGTCTGGTTGTCGCCCGATTCTGTTGTTGCATGCCCCTCGTGCTGTGCATGGTAGCAAACAATTTTGGGCGGAGTCCGGACAACCCACCCCTCGGCCCCTGATAGCTCCTTTCCCGTAGCCGTCGTCGCCGCTGACGCCCATTATCGTGCCCCGTCTGGTGGCGGGCGCTTGCGGTTCGTCTTGCTGCTACTCAGGTGCACTCCAGAGCGCCTGGGGATACAACTGCGCCCGTGGGGCAACGAGGCAGATCCACGCCTTGCCCACGTGTGCACCCTTTCAGTTCGCACGCCCAGGAGTAGTCGCAGCCTGCACTTAGTCGCTACCACGCTTCCTTCCTGTTCCAACCTGGACTGATTCAGCGGTTATGCTTGGCCATTCTCGACTCACCGGTGCTCCTGTGGACACACTGACTGCAGACGGAGACTCGGTCGCTGTGCTTGCTGGCAAGCTACGCCAGTATTCTGCTACAGTCCGCGAGCTGGAGGATCGACTGGTGCAGTCGGAGGATCTGTGGTTGCACCGAACAAAAGCAGCTGAGCACGAGATGCGCGAAGAAATCAAGTCACTAAAAGGTGCCATGTCGCTGCGGGACAAGGACGTTGCCGAGCTCGAGCGCGAGTTAGCAAGTACAAAACTTCAGCTTGCTGAAGCGCAGGCCAAGCTAGCCGGTCGGCTCTCACCTGCCGACGCGAAGGACCCGAAAAACGATACTACAACCAGCCCTCGTCAACACACGTTAGCGGCTGCATCGACAGCTCCAACAAACAATCCGGACGACTATGTCACGAGAAAACGATTGCTCGACTTTGAAAAAACCCTAGAAGCCTCGGAAGTGGCGCGTCGCGCAGCAGAGAACGAAGTTGAGCGATTGAGACGACAATTGCGAGATTTGGGCGCCTCTTCCGCATCAGAAAGGGCGAGGGAAGCCGCGCGAGTCGCCGAACTAGAGCGTCTTCTAGAGCGTCAGAATGCGAAACCGAACGATATCTCTCCCAGTCGAAAGCCTGGGAAACCAACACGTTCTCCGCGTCTTACGATGTCTGTCGTATTTGGAGATGAAGTGGCACCTCAGCCCCCAGACCTTGCGGCATTGGGGGCTTGTCTCTCGCAAGAGCTTGCTTTGAACCTTCGAGGGCTGAAGGACGACCTTGCGGAGCTAAAGGCGTCGTTACGATCACAAGTCTGTCATCACCGCTCTGTCTCCAGGAATGGACGCCTTGCCGACCCGGCCGTATCCCCTTTGCCGACGGACAGGCAGCAGCCGCAAACTTGCCCACCTCCCCCGCCGGCGCTGCTCTACCGCGCAACGTCGCTCCCCCGCTCCGCGGTGTCCTTTGCTGTCTCTCCTGCAACTAGCCCCCACCCGCTCTCGCCGACCTCGGCTGAACTTGGCGATGCCAGAAGGCTGCACGGAGGGGCGCCGGCCCCGGCGCTGCAGCGGCTTCTTGCGCCGATGCTCACGCGCGCGCCGTCGCGCCGCACGCAAGTCTTCGTGGCCTCACCCAACTCCCGCCGCGCGCCGCGCGCCGGCTCATTCTATAGCGCCCTCCGCCGCCCGTCGTCGTCGTCGTCGTCGGCCGCCATCGCCGCCGCGCTGGTGCATCCGCGCCGCCACTCGCGCGACGACGCGTCGAGCAGCACGGTGGTGGTATCCCCCGACATGACGCCGTCGGCGTCGGTGGCGGAGCTGGACGCGGCGCGCGCCACGGTCGGGTGGGCCGAGGCCGTGAGTCAGCGTCGTCGGGCGTCCAACTCGTCCGCGGGGGAAGCCCCCTTGGCCGCTGCTCTACAGCAGCGGCTTCTGGGACTGACTGACGCCGCCGATAGCGACGCGGCTCGCATTGCGGAACTTCAGAGGCGAATTGCAGGCCTCGAGCAGGAAGTGCGCGAAGGTCAGCGGGCTAACCAAACGAACAAGTTACGAAGTCGGCGGCTCGGCTTTTGGTTTTCAACCCATCGCGCTCATTAGAAATCGAACAAGCGAACGACTTTTAAATTTTTTACTTTTTCACGATGACACCCGTTCAAGTTACTACCTTCTTTTTTTTGCATTATTCAAAGTGGTTTGTCCCTTTCTACCTTTTACCCTCATTTATTTATATGCACAACATGGGGAACATGTATTAAGATAAGTACAGAGAAGACTTTAATGGCGCTTGTAATGTGAGAAAGAGGTGGGAAATGCAACTTGCATGGCCCCACAAAGTAGTAATCTAAGCACTATCAAATGGGACTATGGCCGCGCCTCGAGGGTCAACTACGTTACATGGTGTCGTGCGGCCAGTGATCCCGGCAGCGACCGGGTGGCTGTGATGTCGGTAAAGACGCGGCCATAGAGCAACGGCGGGTGGTTGAGAGGTCCGCGCCAGTCCGCGAGCTCTTCGCGACGCGACGGGCGTGCAGACGCCGCTCGGGCCGTAGTCGACGGTGAAGTCATATGCGCCCCAGTCAACGGCGGCCAGGGACGGGCGGGTAAGGGTACGTCGCACCGGGCGGAACGGCGCCAGGTGGGATGAAGTAGATGCGCTACTACATGAAGACATAGTGCCCTACAGCAGTTGCCCGTAACGTCTGGCCCGTCTACGGGCCTGTCGACGAGGATGGCAGAAGTGAGCGTGGCATTGAGAGTGGAACGAGGTTGAGGGAGGGAGG
>JADGKE010003328.1:0-12018 GCA_026954515.1 Cladochytrium tenue
CATCCCATCCCTCCGCTCCGTTCTTCCCTTCCTCCGCCTGTCCCCGAGACTGCTCAGTTTGGTCCCCTCCCCGCGGCCTTAAAGTCGTTTCTACTGACGCTCAGTCATGTCGTCAAGGACGCTATCAAACAACCAGTTTGTCGGCAGGCTCCCAGACTCACTCGCCAGCCTCGCGTACTTGGCCAACATGTGGGTCGTGACTCTTATTCTTTTTCTTCTTTTTTCTTGCTAACTCAAAAGGCCTTCTTTTCCCTTTTTGTTCGCAGAGCCGTCGTGAACAACGGCTTGTCTAGCGGCATACCAGACTCACTGGGCTCGTTGCCAAGCCTCGTCAGCATGTAAGCCGTGGTGCGAGGCCAGAAGAAAGCAAAAGTAGGGGAGGGGAAGGGTGCGAGAGAAAGTGTGTGTGGCTGGTTAACGAGCAGTCGCCACGGCGACAGGTTAATCCCGCTGTATGGTAGGGTGGGTGATGGAAATGTGGCGTAAGCGTCCTTTGGAGTATTATTTCTAAACTGTCATTTTCCCAACTCTTTCCGCTCCCTCCGCCTCTGCCTCAGCGACCTGCGCGGCAACTACTTGGTTGGTGACCGGCCGCTTCCTTCGTCCGTAGCCGCGTGCGTATCCGTCTGCTTGGAAGGGTGGAGAAAGGGGATTCGATATTTCGTCAAAATTTTCGCTCACTTCCCCTCCCCTCCCCTCCATCACAAAACCCTCCCACCTTTTTTCCATTGGAACAACCAGCTTGTTCGACTGGAACTGCTACTCGGACCTTGCGCGGCAAAAGGACAACGACACCTGCTGTGGGTGGACCGCCGGTTCCCCTTTCCCCTACTCCCTTGCACTTCTCGCAAGCGATTACCTCTCTAATATGCCTGTCTCCTCTCGCGCCGCCTGCTCCTTCCACAGACATTCACAACAATCCATATCTATACCCGGCTTCTAATGGTAAGGCCATAACGCGCAAACCCCGCCAGTGCAGTCCCGCATCGCCCGCCCACATACTGACACTCCACCACTCTTCCCATGTCGTGCATTACCATTTACAGCACTACAGTCGAATTCACCCCCTGCAGCCGCAACAACTTCACCAGTCGGTGCGTTTTTTCCCCGATATATCTTGTGTTGTTTGCTATTTGGGGCGGCGACCCCCTTCACCACATACCCAAACCCCCGACCCCTCGTCCTTCTTGTTTTTTTTTTTGCAATTTTCCCTTTGCTCCTGGATATCTTAGAACGCGAGTCTTGTTTTTTAATAACTATCACCTTCCTCCCTCCCACTCGCTCCTGTGAAAAAAAAAACATTCCCAACCACCCCACCCATCTCCACCTCACTACACTGCATCTCCGTACTCTCTCACAGTCATCGCCGTGTCCGCTGTGGTATCCACCCTCGTCGTCGCGTTCGCCGTAGCACTGCTCGCCGTCGGGCTGCACCGGAGGCGGCACGGCGTACCACTGTTTCCCCTGGTGCAACGGCCGTCGGCGGGCTCGTCATCATTGCAGTCGGCACGTGGCACCGGCGGCGGCGAAGGCGGCGTTAGTGGGCCAGGGGTGTCGCTGCCGCTCGTGTCGCGGCGGCGCGCCGGCGACGTCCTGGGCGCCGCAGCGGCACGGTCCACAAGCCCCGGCGGTGCCGGCAAAGGAGCTGCAGGCAAGGCAGCGGCTGGCAAGGCGGCGGATTACGCGCGGGCGCGGTCACCGCTACGGCCGTCGTCGTCGGCGTCATCGGCCTCCACAGCAGTGTCGCTGTCGCCGCCACCATCAGCGTTTGACAGCGGCGATGGCGGTGACGGAGACGAGCTGCCGCCGCCGCTGGTGCCGAACTTGGACGCGGCGTTCGCGCGGCGGCGCGCGCGCGCGCTGCTGGCTACGGCACCGCCGCAGCCGGGTACAGCTGGCGCATCCGGCGCGCCGTCAAAGTCGCTGGACTTCGGTGAGCGTCATCAACCCTATTCGGGGGTCTTTCTTATGTCCTGCGCCCTGTAAACTTACTCGAACCGACAATTTGACTGCCCACCACTTCCTTCCCCTCTCCCTTACACCCCAACTCCCGACCAACCAGGCGACCTCAGCTCCCGCGTCGCGAACCGCAGCAATAGCAGTAGCAGCAGCAACGCGCCAGCGGCGGCGGGCGCAGCGGTGCTGCTGTCGCCACCGCCGCGGTATCCTTCCAGCATACTACTGCCTCTACCGCCACCGCCGGCGGCCACCAAGAGCGCGACAGCCGCAGCTGGAGCCGGGGCGCCGGACCGGCCGTCGTCGCTGACGCAGGCGCGGCTGATCGCGGCCGTGTCGGCGTCGGCGCCGCCACCGCCAGCTGGAATCGCCGCCGCGTATCCCACCACACAGCCCGCGCCGCCGACCGCGGCGTCGACACCGTCGTTGCCGCGGTTCTCGGACCTCTTCCTGCCGCCGGTGCCCGCAGCGCTGCCCGAGACTCCGCATTCGGCGGCGACGGCGGCGCTGCTGGCCGAGGCGCCGCCGGTGCCGGTTTCCGTTGCGCCGCGGCGACATGGCGAGCGGCGGCGGCGGGCGGCGTCGCCGCCGCCGGCTTACGCTGCCTGAGTGTCATGGAGGCTGTGAATCTTCTTTTTGTGTTTTTTTTTTCTCTTCATGCTCGTCTTGGTTATGCCCGGTGGTCTGTTGTGCTGGTAGGAGGTGAACGGAACTGAGCGGTGTTGCATATAAAGGATACACGGTTTTCATGGATTAGACCTTTTTCCGTTTAAGGCGAGGTGGGAAATTTGGCGGGTGTGGCAAAACGTGGCAATGTGGTGTCGGGCGAGTACAGCGCCATCTTGCGCCGTGTGATTCGTAACAGCCCTGACTATATTCAAGGCATTTTAGTTGACCTCAAATAGATTTGGACAAGTGAATCAAAGGCGCTTCCGTTTTTGAGTTAATTACTCTGCTGTTAGTATCAATATAGAAGTGCTGGAGCTGCTGAGCACCCTCCCTTCCCAACTCCTCTCCACCTTCCACTGCACAAACTCACACCCCTCTCGACCTGAGATCTGGCCTCACCAGCGACTCTGTACGAGCGATCGTGTGGTGACTCACACAGCGCATGCTTATCAATCATGATGCCTGTCAACAATCAAAGGTGGGTGATTGACCGTGCGACTAGCACAAAAACATCTGCGCCACCCAAACAGCCAGCTGCTCCGCCCCGCCCACGATTGCTCTGTATCAGCTTTTGCGTGAGTAGGGTCATCCGCAGTCGGCACTCTCCCAGCAACTGCTGTTGATCCGTGAGAGTGCGTCGTGCGCAGCCGCTTATACACACGTACTCTAAAACTTTCTCGGTCCTGCCTGCCAGATCCGCCCTCGTTATCCCACTGGCCCAACTGCGATAATGGCGATGACTGCGCTACAAAAGCAGGCTTTAGTGTTCGTACATTCTTTCATATTTCGCTTTTATTTGCGCCAGGTCCCATATTTTGCCAGACACTTAATCCATTATCTTCCTCATCTCCCTCCCATGAACTGCCGTAACCGCCAACGTCCCACTGGCAAGATCCTGAACCTTTCTTTTATCAGGTCAATTATATTCACGGATCCGATAACCAACAGCTTGAGAAGCGTTAAAGTTAAGGCTCCTTCTGGCATCGACTTCAAAACTTTCAAGAAAATCGTCGCCAACGAAATTGGATACCACGAAAGCTACATTGAAAAATTGACATTCAAAGATCCACTGGAAGATGGCGTGGAATGGGAGCTCAACGATGCACTGATGGATGTTGTTATGGCTGAGACACCCCGCATCTCGGTCCATTTCATTCAGGTACTACTAAGGTTATCACGCATTACCTAGCTTAACATCAAAATACAATCAGATCAATAAGAATTCAGATAATGAGCCCAGAAAAAATATAATAGGTAAATCTCAACATAATCTTGTTAGTCTCACCTTGGTGCTGAAGAATCCCACACAAATTGGAAAGAGTGCCTGTTTCAAAATTGGATCTGCAAACAGAACAAAGGAACTCATGATGTTTTTATAAGGTAAAGTTAATCCCTGCATTTTCTCCGATAACAAAAGCTTCTCAGCTATTGTGTAGCCCCTGACAGTAGCGTGGCCAAGCGACTGTCAAAGGAGCTTGAACTTCAGGATGACCATACTCACGTTTTTTGGGACCGAAATTGCCTGAATATTGCTGAAAGTTGGCAGAATGGGCTTCTTACAGGGTTAAGTCAGTGTGGCCTGGTTATATTGCTTTGTTCAGAATCAGGGATGGAAGGCGCCAAGACAGCCGACAAGAAGCCAGACAGCTTACTTCTTGAGGTCTGTAATCAGCTCACTTTGACGCTGAGGTCAGAATTGACACTTTCTTATTTGTTCTAGTGGGAGGTTGCTCTTGAACTTCGCAGAGTCAAAGGCGTTGACGTACTTCCTGTTTTTATCAAAACGAAAAAACCTGACAGCATCTTGTTTTGGAGAAAGACAGCCTACGATTATTTTCCGAGTATCGACGAATTTCCAGCAAGAGAACATTACCACAAGCTCAGCCCACGTGAGAAGCTAATCCGATCTGTTGTTGAGGACGTTATGAGCATCCAGGGCCTTTGTGCCGATCCTGAAGTTGATATGGAGAGGTTTGCCATTGGTGCATTTTTATCAAGTCCCTGACGTATTACTAGTATTGTCACAGGAGCACTTGAAATACTCAGTAAAAGAAAGTATGAACCACTACGATCACTCTCTCCAGCTCCTGTCCTCGACAATAATGTAGTCGAGTTACTCAGAGATTGGCTTCAACCGCTTGACCACGAGATGATGGTGCAGCAAAGATTTCTCATGAAGAATTTCCTAAAGGGTACACGACAGTGGCTCCTGAGACCGGTTCTCGAATTCTTGGACATCCCAAGCTACGCCTCATCAACAGAGGACCGCGTCCTTTGGCTGCAGGGTGGCCCAGGTGTCGGAAAATCGGTGATGGCAGCAGTTGTTTCAGACGAGCTGAAGAGGCGAAATCTACTTGGTGGGACCTTTTTCTGCCGCCACGATGACTCTGGTCGAAACAGCGCACGTAATCTGATACGAACTTTGGCCTTTTCTCTCTGCATGTGGTCCAACGCGTTTGCACGAGAGATTGGCAAAGTTCACGACACAAAACTGGATCTGGACCGGGACCCAATCTCACAGCTCTTTGATTCACTCATCCTTGGGCCACTGCAAGAGATTTTCGGCCAGGGTGATCCCAACCAGCAGCCTGTTGTCTTGTGTGTCGACGCCCTGGACGAGTGTGGAAACCTAAATTACCGCCACGAAATTCTAAACATTTTCTCGGTTCATTGCAAGAAGCTTCCGGCCAAGGTCAAAATTGTCGTCACCTCACGATTGGAGGACGATATCGTCGCAACTTTCAGTCAATTGAACACCCAAACACTTTCGCCCAGTGATAAGGACAACCGAATGGATGCCCTCATTTTAGCGAAGTCGAAACTAGAAGAAATGAATGCTGAAGAAGATGCACTGATCCAGGGACCGGAGCTTCTTGTTGGAAAGTCTGGAGGAACCTTTATTTGGCTTGTCTTGGCGTGCAACGAAATTGAAAGATGCGCAGTGGCAGCAGGAAATATTCGTGTGCCTTTGGATTTGATCAAGGAATTGCCCGCTGCAGGACGTATCAACAGTGTTGATCAACTCTACAAGACTGCATTTTCACGCATATTCGGCGAGACAGGAAGGACGTCGCTTTTGTTCCTTGTTCTTGCGACAATTGTTTGCGTGGAAGAGCCGCTTACAGTTCGCAGTATTGCAGATCTTCTTCAGGTCGACGTTGATTTGGTGAAAAAGAAGGTCCGGAACCTCGAAGCTGTGCTCATCATTGATCCGAAAACAAACTGCATAACTGTGGCGCACAAGTCCGTAAAGGACTTTTTGACTGACCGCACACGCTGCGAGGATCCCAGATTCTGTGTCATGCTTACAGAACAACACCAGCAAATGGCAAAATTGTGCTTGGGGGCCATGGACGGTCTTCATTTTAATATGGCTGGTATGTACACTTCAACTGTCTGTTGTTCTGCCTCCTGACGTTAAATCTTTAGCGCTTCCTCTCGATGCTCTTCATGCAGATATACCGAATTTCGACGCAGTTGTTCAGTCAAATGTGGCAGAGCACATGCGCTACGCGGTGCTGCACTTTCACAACCACTGCAAAGATTCTGTTCCCGTCGTGCAACGATATTTAAGCTCAACTCTTGCTTTTGAGGTGGCAAATTTCATGAAGGAAAAACTGCTTTTCTGGATCGAGGCGCTCAGTCTCCTGTCAAAAGTGCCGCAGGCTGTCTCTGTCGCAAACACTCTTATGCAGCTCTATCCACCTTCAATACCAGATTCAGATACAGTTCAGGAGCTTTTCCGGGACCTTCAACGGCTTGTGCAGCGTTTTGTAGTGCCAATAAGCGCATCGGCTTTACAAGTTTATGCAACAGCCGTCCCATTTTCGCCAGAGCAGACTGAATTTTACAAACGCCACTTGCCACGATTGCCCAACGATTTTCCTGCCCCGGTCTTGATTGTTCCAAGAGAGCAGCAGTGGTCTGCTGTTCTCAATATCCTGGAGGGCCATACTAACTCGGTCACAGCAGTCACAGTCAGCCCGGATGGCCGCTGGATTGTGTCTGGGTCGCATGACAAGACTGTGAGGGTGTGGGATGCAGCAACAGGTGTGCAGCAGTCGGTGCTCGAGGGCCATACTGAAGGTGTCACATCAGTTGCAGTCAGCCCTGATGGCCGATGGATTGTGTCTGGGTCATGGGACACGACCGTGAGGGTGTGGGATGTAGCCACGGGGGTGCAGCAGTCGGTGCTGGAGGGCCATGCTAATTATGTCACAGCTGTTGCAGTCAGCCCTGATGGCCGCTGGATTGTGTCTGGGTCAAATGACAAGACTGTGAGAGTTTGGGATGCAGCAGCAGGTGTCCAGCAGTCCGAGCTTGAGGGCCATACTAAATGGGTCACAGCAGTTGCAGTCAGCCCTGATGCCAGCTGGATCGTGTCGGGGTCCTATGACAAAACTGTAATGGTGTGGAACGCAGCAACTGGCGTGCAGCTATCTGTGCTTAAGGGTCATTCGGACTGGGTCAGTACCGTTGCAATCAGTCCCAATGGCCGACGGATTGCGTCTGGGTCAGTTGACAGGACTGTGAGGGTGTGGGATGCAGCCACTGGTGTACAGCAGTCAGTGCTTAACGGCCATACTTATTACATCACAGCAGTTGCAGTCAGCCCTGATGGCCAATGGATTGTGTCTGGGTCGGGTGATCAGACTGTGATGGTATGGGATGCAGCCATGGGTGTGCGGCACGCCGTTCTCGAGGACCATGCTGAACGAGTCAATGCAGTTGCAGTCAGCCCTGATGGCCGATGGATTGCGTCTGGGTCAAGGGACAAGACTGTAAGGGTGTGGGATGCAGCCATGAGTGTGCAGCACGCCGTTCTCGAGGACCATGCTGAACGAGTCAATGCAGTGGCAGTCAGCCCTGATGGCCGATGGATTGTGTCTGGGTCAAGGGATAAGACTGTAAGGGTGTGGGATGCAGTGACAGGCGTGCAGCAGTCCGTGCTCAAAGGCCATACTGGTGGAGTCACAGCTGTTGCAGTCAGCCCTGATGGCCAATGGATTGTGTCTGGGTCAGGTGACAGGACTGTGAGGGTGTGGGATGCAGCGACAGGCACGAAGCAGGTCGTGCTTGAGGGCCATACTTGGGAAGTCACAGCAATTGCAGTCAGCCCTGATGGTCGATGGATTGTGTCTGGGTCATTTGATAAGACTGTGAGGGTGTGGGATGCAGCAACTGGAGAACAGCAGTCAGTGCTCAAGGGCCATGCTAGTACGATCAAAGCTGTTCGGGTCAGTGTTGACAACCTGATTATCGAATCTACAGATATCTTTAATTGGTCCATTCGCTGGAGTATATTGACATGGACCAAAGCGGATGACAACAGCGCCATTGAAAATTACGTCGTCTCTACATGTAGCTCTCTGTCACTCGATGGGTCACAATGGTTGATGCAGCGCCGCAGCGGCCTCCCACGAAGAAGAAATTGGCTTCTCCCCTCTTTTCGACCAAATTATGGTGCAGACAGCTCGGCATTTTTTGATCAAGGATATTTTGCTGCCGCAGACAAATCAGTGGTAATAATCAAGTTTGGGAATCGGCTCCCGGATTTCGAAAACGCGTTCCTTGGAGCGAAGGAAAGGGGGCCTGAAGAAAATCTACCAATACCTGAACTCTATCTGAAGGCAAATGAAAGGCAGTATGATGAAATTCGTCCAGCGCGCCTTTCTCACGATGAAAGCGGTGTACCGATAGTAATGGAGCTTCCAGACAGCCTTGAGAAGAAACGGCAAATTGAAATGGGGAATCAGAGAATTGGATTGCTTCCACCCACAAACCTGATGAAACTAAACAGTTGGGTGGACTGCTTAATCAAAAAATCGCGCCTCAGCCACACGCATGCTACCGACTACGTTCTAGAAGTTGTGGAGAAGAATATGGAAAACGGCGGGATCCTATTGATTTTGCGAGGTCCGCCAGGATCTGGAGTTTCGACGATTTTGGCGAATGTGGCATCAGCACTTGGCGGTACCAAGCTCGTCGCGGCCTTCTTCTGCACCTCGAGCGACCCCACCTCGACAGACCCCAAGGTAATGGTTTTGACGCTGCTTTCCGAGCTCTGCCGCGTCAGCAACGGCTTCACCAAGAAGACCTTGGACGTTCTTCGTGCGAACCGCGACTTCCTTGCGAATAATACGGCAGAAGAGATATTCGACAAGCTTTGCGCCCAATTCGAGACATCTGACTCACCCGGAGATATGATTATCTCTATCGATACCGGCGATTGTTATGGCGTTGTGTCTAGCCTAATCCGAAAGTGGAGATTGTCCTTACCCCCTACAGTTGGCATACTAATTGGTGCCAGCACCGACACGATTTTGGACAACCTCGGCAATCTGAAACCGACAGAAATTGAGGTAAAACCAGAATTAGGCACGAAAGACATGCTCGTCTACACCAAGGCGTACCTCCGGTCCTGTGCATTCGAAAACCATGACCTCTCCCTCAACGACGCCGCTGAAAAGCTCGTGGGGCTTTGCGGCAACAACTTCACCTCCGCCGTCCTGGTGGAACACTATGTCATGCTAGTAGCTGAGCCGCTGACGGTCGACGTCCTGGACTTCCTCAGGCGCGATCTCGATTCACCCTTGTCGACCGCCGAGCACATTGTGGTCTGCATCTTTCAAGCCTACCTTGACATCCCGTCCGTCCAGCCGTCCCTCCTTGCCAAGGTGCTTCGCACGCTCGCCGCCCAGCCTCGGTCGCAGGCAGCTGCAGCAACCGCCCGCTGGACTACTGCGACGCTCGCTGCCAAGGTCAGCGAGGACGAACCCGCCGTCGCCAAGCTTCTGCGGCAGCTTGGGCCGCTCGTGACGTTCTATCGCGGTCCGACCGCCGTCGGTGCTGGCGATGGTGCAGCAGGCGAGACTCCGGTGACGACCGTGTCGCTGGTGTCGTCCCTGCTGGCGGCGAGTGTTCGCAAGCTCGACGAGTTGGGGTTCTTCGATCAGGATGGCGACAGAGTGGTCAACTCGAGTGCGCTCATGTAGGTAGCGGATGTTGGAGTGATTTCACACTTCAGGTATTCCAGTGATTGTGGGCGTTGTTATGTTTACTATGTTGGTTATGTTATGTCGGTTGCGTGGAATTTATGTAAATGGAATTTTAAGGCGGAATCAGACACAGTGTGACCTCAAATACCACAGTACCGAAGCCGCCCGGGAGCACCGCCAAGAGTATTAGCGGTGGGATTGGGTGGAGGCGCCCCTGTGAACCGTCGGCAGTGGTGCGTCGGCGTACAACTAATCACGCCTGACAATTCTCTGCTGCTTTATAATCAAACCCTTAATCCTATCCAACCATAACAACTCTCAGAATGCTAAGTTATCGTCACTATCAAAAATATGGGAGAGTGGCAGGAAGGCGGACTTTCATATACTGCCCAAAAAGAGCCCCACGATAAGTACAGTAATAAGACACGCAGACAGCGCCACTGCTAACTACAGGCAGCATGGACACTGCGGCCCACTCGGCAACAAGTAACAGATCAGTTCAGCCCTTAGGAGTGTGATTCACAACCCAACAGCGGAGGCCGTACTTGACGTTCTCCTACCTCTGCCCTTCGATGGGCAATACCAGAGGGACGAGGTGGATCCGTCACCGCCACTACAATCACCGTTGTCGCAACGGCAGCAGCGGGCATCAACAAGAGCAGAAGCAACCGCCGTGTTTAGCATTCCTACTCGCGTTTGCGAGCACTGGCACCCTTGATCCTACAAAGGGCGGTGAGGACACTTCAAGTAGTCGCGAATTTATTGGCGGGGACGCGTCCCTGCCCTTCGAAGACATCGAGGACCTTCGGTTCCTCGAGACTAACACCCTTCGTGGGAACACACAGAGAGCGGGGAACGTACAGGAACTCGGCTGCCACAAGCTGGAGTTGCTGCCAGACGCCGGCATCTCGATGGCGGCGGGCATTCCAATCTATCCACAAGAACCTGGAGCGCTACGGCTACCGCACCCAGAGGTGGTGTGCGACATAGAGTACTTCAGGTAAACGAACAGGGCCGGTTTCATATTTGGTGGGAGGAGTCAAGGGAAGGGGAAATTAGCAGGATAACCTGGAACCTCCGCGTAAGCGATTTAAAATAACGCAGCCCAACTCGTCTTGCCGATATCCGATTCCTTCGCTCTGCGTGCTTCTAGCCCTAACTCTCAATCCACTGCTTTAGGAGGAGACGTTCTTCCTGCTAGCGCGCGAACAGTTTCCCGGGCAGTCTGCGCCGACGCTCAGACATACCATTAGCCGCGTGCTGGCCGACGAGAGTCTGCTGCTGCGCTGCTAAACGCAGAACACGGATGAGCTCGAGCTTGCCGCCGGTGTGCCCGCCGACCTGATTGTCGAGATACGCGGCTCGTTTCGGTTGGCAACTTGCATTGGCAGGGGCTACACCCCCACTCGAAAGCTGAGTGTCACTGTATCAGCTTACATTCTTGCTCCAAGACGTGCATTTGCGCGTCCCGCGCCTGCTGATAGACCACAAGACCACAACAACCGACCCCGCCTCGCGTTCCAGGGTACCGCCAAAATTACGTATTTCTCGGCACGTGCAACGTCGACTGCCAGTTGGCGAGTGGGCGAACGCGGCCATGGCTGATGTGCGGCGCGCCCCCACGGCTGCCGTAGCGCCGTGGGATGGAACGTGGGGCCGCTGTCCCCTGGGGTTCTGAAAAACCTGGCAGCAAATTCTTCTGTGTTATTGTGTGGAGGAGGGAATTATAAAAATTGTTGTAATTTAGTGGTGGTACAAAAATTACGGATGGGGTCTTCTGCGCCGCACATGGCGTCAGCGGCCACCGCCGCCGAGCCTGCTTCTCTGGCCCATACCGCCACAGCCTCTGCTCCCGCATCGATAGCAACTTCGGCTGTCGTTTCTGGCTTTAACTGGTTGAGCATCACGTCGTGCTTCAATGGTAAATTTCGACGTAAAAGGAGCACACCGTCCGTCGCCGACCCGGCGTCTCAGACTGCCGACGCGTCGCCTAAGGACGCCATCGAGCGGCTCACAAGCCTACTTGAACGGATACTGCGCGAGTCGAAGCGGCCAGCTGAAATGCTCGAGAGCCTCAAGGCGGCGAATACGGAGAGCCGGATCGAGGGAGGCGGCCGATTGGTCAATCTGATGACGGAGGCGGGACACTTAGTGATGTCTGATGACGGCCAAAAGAGGATTTCAGACGCCCTGGACGAAATTAGCAAGTTGGAGGGAGTCGACAGCAAGGACCCGTTTTCGCGTCCTGTCCAGGTGGCGATCGACGGGATTGGAAACGTTTTGAGCTCCATTGAAGACTTTCTCAAGGGACATGTGATTCTTCACTTCGCTTTCTGCTTCCTTACATGCATTTACAAGGTAACGATTGTTTTTTTAATACCCGCCCCCCTCCATC
>JADGKE010003329.1:431-10960 GCA_026954515.1 Cladochytrium tenue
CCTAAAACCGATGGCGTGGGGGGGGACACCCACCCAGTCTGAGTGAGCCCTATTCACATTGAGTGAGAGAGTGAGTGAGAGAGAGAGAGAGTGAGAGAGAGAGAGAGAGAGAGAGGGGTGGGCTGTCAGTCCCCGGATGCTGGATGATACACAGATTGTAAACAACACACCTAGCGGTTCGCCCCAGCATTTCAATCCCTCCCGTTTCCCCTTCAACACCCCGCGCGAAGCACCCCCTTAACCCCCTTTCCCTTCAAGCCACCCAACTTCGCACCCCCTCCCACTCACTTTTCCGACACCCACACCCCATCCGAGCCAAATCTTCTTCCGTCCAGCCCTGCGCCGTTAGCGGCCGCTCACATCCCTGATCTCGCGCCGCTCATCCTCGTTGGCTCTCATCACCCGAACCTCCTCAGCCGTTCCGTCCCACGTTCACCTCCAACCCCTGCCCCTTGCCCGCCATCCTTGGGCCGATCACTCAATCTCCGCGGCGATCTACCTTTGTTCCAAAGTATGGCCGCCGACACACCCGAGGGCGTCATTGCGTCTGTTTTGCATAACGAGAACCTCTGTGAGCGCGTCTCTTGCTTCTGTCGTTCTTTTGCCCGACGCTCATCGACTGCCTACCTCTTTGGGTTCCTGATCCTAGATGCGCGATTGGGTTTGACCGCCAGCGCATCGCCTTCCGATATTCGCCGATCCTACTTGCGCCGAAGTCTGGTATGCTGCACTACCCCTCCCCCTCTGCCCTCCAGCAACATATGCCGAGGAATATTCCCCTTCCCTAATTCTGTGCTGTAGCTCTGCCATCCTGACAGGTGTCTACATCCTCAAGCAAACGAAGCATGTAAGTTCTAGTTATCAGTGTTCTATCTTAGGTCTGACACCCGTATCCTTTGATGAATCTTTATGGCAGTCCAACGTGAGTTGATTTAAAAGTTATGTGCAATATTCTAATCTTTCTCTTGACAGGATTGTCTAGCGCATACCAGACTCTAAAGAGCGAGGTTTCCCGTCAAAATTACGACTTGTGGGTCTTATTTTTCCTTCTGCGAGTTTCGTCCTGAAAAGATTTTTTAGGTATGGTCGCCAGGTCGACGGCAACGAGCAATCATTCTCGGATACCCTTGCACAAGCTTTCGAGGAGTTCTTGAATGGTCAATTTGATACCCTGATCAGAATGGTGGACCTTGTTCAGACGTAAGCTGCTAAAACTATTCATGCCCGTTAACCTGGATGCAGCATTCACCCAGAGGTCAAAATTAACAAGGATCACGCAAGGTAGGCCGGGATTCACCCGTTTCCCCTATACTTAGTCCTAACGGACGTGTATTTAGACGCGTTTTCAGTTCCATGCGAGAGTTTTTCATCTGGGGCGGTGGATGTTGGGATGCTGCGAAACTGGAGGTGGTCCGGTTGTGGGATCTCCAGTATGAGCTCAGCCAACTGTCATACCTGGATGTTTTTGGACGCTGGCGCGTGGCCGGCCGTTTGTCGCAGGGTATACTCCGCCTCATCGGGACCGCGATCGGAATGCACGCCGTGCGCGAGGGCGTTCAAGGCGGACCATCGGTGACTCCGCAAACAGATGAGGGCTCGTCATCGAGGCCTTTTACAGACCACCCAGCTTCGTCAGGTCGACCGCCGGCAGGAACACCAGCTGAACCAGATCCGACTTTGCCGGCCTGAAGTCGTACACTGCTGTTTTGCTTCTTTTCTTCATTTTATTCCTGCGTTTACCCAGATCTTCAGCATTTACCGCGCTTTACCCCCACCGCATTCCCCATGTTTCGAATTGTTTATCGCCTGCTTTGCCTGCCTAGGTTTGTGCGCAATGTATTTCGCACTGCACCAGGACCCATATCGCGTTTAAGTTCGCGGCAACTTTTTTATGTTCACTCTGCCTTGCTTGATCTTTATCTGAATGGTCCTTGTATTTTAGTATCCTTTCTCCCACACACGCTACTTCGCCATCACGTTATTTCACCGCATTCGAAGCTTACTCACCCCTTCCCTTCGTTTTTCAGTATCACACACGTATCTCTTGCACGTTGACAAACTGGTACCCCCACACCCCTTTCTCTTAACACGCCACAGTAGTTATCCTTTGCGCCGTTTAACCAATTCAACCCACTTTCGGACTGTCGATGGGCTACATGGCAAGTCAGCCCATTACTATACTAACTTCTGCGTGTAGGATAACTACCTGAGTGGAAAGAAAAGTTGGTGGAAAGAAATGTCTCCCAAAAAAGGAGGGTTACTCTGACTGGTTTTGGCTTTGGGCAAATGGGATTTCCGCTCCTGTCTCGACCACAATTAGACCCTTCTCCAATTCATCGACTGAACCCACCCCTTCACTTTATTCTGAGATGGCTCAGACGCCGGCTGACGGAGCCGGTTGTCGAAGAGCAACCTGCCCAACCACAACGGCACCACACAGATTAGTCATTCCCGCACATTCTTAGAACAGCCCCCTCGGTCGAACTTAGTCTCTTTCCGCAAATCACCTCATCAGCAGTTAGGGCGAAGGATGAGGGCCTTCGACATGAAGAAACGAAGTCGTCCAGGTACTTCAACGATCTTGCGAAGTAGCGCGCCAAATGAAACCAATTAATAGCGGGAGCCGTTTGAATTAATATTAAAACCGTTTGCAGACAACTGGCTCAAGTGGCAGGCGTTGTCCAAGTTCAGTGAGCGTGCTGCAGGGCTCTCTCCTGTTACGGGTTGAATATCCCGATGGGTTCCACATTTCTCACGGTGCTTCCACCGCCCACCATGATCGTTGACTCCAGATTCGGAGTTTGGACCCGCTTGGTCCACGGTCAAAAAAGGTCCGGCGTTGAAACGCCAAGCAACGATGGTAGTAATCGTTTGGTTGACTTGTAATCCTAATCCAGTTCGACAAGTCAGGTCACCGCAACTCCGACCAACAGGAGGATGGTGAGTTCCTCGCGCAACGTAGCCCTTACCTGCACGCCGACCACGCACCCCTTAGCTCACCTCAGCCTCCTCGGAAAATAATTTGCGTCTGTGGTAAAAATGCAGGCGGCTACGATTTCTACCTCGCTCGCGAGTGCGAACGTTGATGTCAAGGAGGTTACGCGGATGGAGCGCATTGGTGCGTGGTGCTAATGCGGCAGCTGCTTGCCGTCGCGGCAGCGGCCCGCTGCGGGGCACTTGATATTGTTTTACATCAACATCCCTCCGGCAAAGCTTAATGGCTTCAACAACCGTCAAAAATCCATCATTCGACATACATATGCAGGCGCGCACTCGCACATCCGCGGCCTTGGGCTGGACGACGCGCTCGAGCCACGGGCAACTTCGCAGGGCATGGTCGGGCAGCAGCAGGCGCGCAAGGCAGCCGGGGTCATCTTGGAGATGATAAAGGAGGGCAAAATCGCCGGGCGCGCTATCCTCATGGCCGGCGCACCTGGTACTGGCAAGACGGCCATCGCAATGGGTGCGTTATGTTGTTTTATTTTTTGGGGGGTATGGGCTGGTCGCTTCCCCGCGACTGGTGCAATTGAGCGATTCGAGACCCTTCCCCACTCCACCTTTGTTCGTCACATTTCCCTCTGGCATAATTGCTGGGACCTCTTTGTTTTGGGACGGGCCACTTTGATAAGGGCATTCCCCAACGCGTGTCCTTGGTGCTGTCAGAACTCCGCTCATCTTGCTGACCATCTTTGAACGCTTCGCTATTTGCACCACTTCACCCTCCCAACTCCCCTCTCATATTTTCTTCCACACCATGTGGCAGGTATGGCCCAGGCGCTAGGGGCCGACGTGCCATTCACTATGTTGGCTGGGTCGGAGATCTTCTCGCTGGAGATGTCTAAGACCGAGGCGCTGACGCAGGCGTTCCGCCGCTCCATCGGCGTGCGCATCAAGGAAGAGACCGAGATAATCGAGGGTGAGATCGTCGAGGTCCAGATCGACCGTTCGGCAACAGGCGCGGTGCGTTTAACGCCAGTTGGCGGCATGACAGCCAACACCTCGGCTGTCCCTCATCCCCCTCTTCCTTTCGTACCCATTGCCCTTCTCCTGTGAACCTCTTTCTGCGCATCCTAAGCTTCTCTCAAATACAAATATTCCCAACTGCCCTCCGCCTTTTTTTGTCGTTTTGGGACTATATTAGGGCAAGACTGGCAAGTTGACACTCAAGACTACCGAGATGGAGACCATTTACGATCTCGGCCAGAAGATGATCGAATCACTGACTAAAGAAAAGGCGACGGCCGGGTACGAGGGGCAGGTCGGCAGGGGCCGCGAAAACTAACTGACCGTTGTTTTTCTCCAACCCTACTTCTCCGTCACTCTTTCTAAATCATCGTGGCTTTCCCACACAAACCCGCGTTTGGCAAAAGTGATGTCGTCACCATCGACAAGGCGAATGGCAAGATCACGAAGCTGGGGCGCTCGTTCACTCGAGCGCGCGATTACGATGCTATGGGGCCTGAGGTGGGAGTATTTGGCCCTAAATGGATTGAGATTGCTAACTATCTTGCCCTCACTCGTCTTCTTTGGTTCTATGGCGCGCAGACTCGCTTCGTACAGTGTCCCGAGGGGGAATTGCAGAAACGGAAGGAGATGGTCCACACTGTAACCCTCCACGAAATCGACGTCATCAACAGTCGGACTCAGGGATTCCTGGCTCTCTTTTCTGGTCTGTGAAGAAATATCGTTTTGTCACATTACGACTTTCTGCAAACTCTTCCTTCCACCCTTTCCCCTTCAAACACTGTTGCTGAAGTCGATATGCTGAACTCGGGATTTCCTAGGCGACACGGGCGAAATAAAAACTGAGGTTCGCGACCAGATCAACACCAAAGTCGCGGAGTGGAGGGAGGAAGGAAAGGCAGAGATAGTTCCCGGGGTAAGCCTTCAATCCAACCGACCACCGATTTCTCAAACCCCCTCCCTACCTCCCGGCCCTAAACGCGTCGGACGAAACAGGTGCTATTCATCGACGAAGTGCACATGCTAGACATTGAGTGCTTCTCGTTCCTCAACCGTGCGCTGGAGGACGACCTGGCGCCGGTGGTCATCATGGCGTCGAACCGTGGCATCACGCACATCCGCGGCACGCGCTACACGTCGCCGCACGGCATCCCGATCGACCTGCTGGACCGCGCCTTGATCATCAGCACGCAGCCGTACTCCGAGACCGAGGTGCAGCAGATCCTGCGCATCCGCTGCGAGGAGGAAGACGTCGACATGAGCGACGATGCCGTCGACATCCTCACCCGCATCGGCATCGAGACGTCGCTGAGATATGCCATCCATCTCATCACCGCGGCGAACTTGGTCGCCAGGAAAAGGAAGGTGAGGAAGGGGCGGTCGTTTTCTTACTAAATCTGGTTGGAGCGTTGGGGGCGGGGTGCGAAGATCGAGAGGGATAGAAAGGAGGGGATTGATGAATTAGGGGGGGGGGAGGACGAGCGAAGGGTTACGCCAAGGTCTGCCATAGCTCCATGCTCAGTTTTCCGACGCTCATTTATATAAGGCCGCCGCGGTCGATGTCGAAGATATACGACGCGTCTACTCCCTTTTCCTTGACGAGAAGCGCTCTGTGCAGTGTAAGTTCAAGCACTCGTCTCCCCCCGCCCACTCCCTTTCCCCTTCTTATTCTTTCTCTCGGTTACCATTCGGTTTCACTCCTCCTTGCCAACGTGCAAAAATGGACATTTCCTAACCACCCTCTCAAAACCACCGACGGCGACGTGGACAGACCTGAAGGAGTACCAAAATCAGTTCATGTTCTCCTCAGTGGCCGAAGCCGGAGTTGTCCCTGCCGCCGGAGCAGGGCCTGCGGGTGCAGACCCTATGATTGTATCTTGACGTAGCGGCGCGATATCGCCTGTTTGAGGCCTCCTTCTGGCTTCGTTGGGGCACTATACTGCACTCTCACTTCTCTTATTTTCAGTTCATGTCCATTCCCCCACCTCCACTCCATTCGGCAAACCAAGCGAGGAAAAAAATATAAAGCCGCTTGCCCTCCTCCCCCTTCCTTCCCTTCCTCTCCTCCAACATGAGTTTTTCAGGCAAATCACCTTTCGTACCCACCAGGACATAAAACCCCCTGAAGCAAAAAGAGCATCAGCGGCCCACCTCCCCAAACGGGTTAGGTCGCGGGCCCCGGGACCTCGGTCGCGCTGGTGGCGCCGCCGACGGCAACGTCGCGCCTTCAGTGGCTGGGTGTGGACCACAACTAGGCTCGTCCGGCGGCGCGGTTTGACCGCCCCCTTGCAGTGCTTCAACAGGAATAGCCGACCGCGCGCGGCGCGCGCGTCGGCTTGGCGCCGTCGGCGGCAGGTCGCGGGCCGTCATGAAAGTCTCGTCGGGGGCGGCAGGGCTGGCCGGCGAGCCCGGTACCGGCGTGGACGTCATAAGCGGGCCAGACGAGGCGCCGGTTCCATCGCCGTCGTCTTTGTGAGCGGCGTGGGCGGGGACGACGGCGGACAGCGACGTGTCGATCCAGCCAAGGTCCAGCGTGGGCAGCGTCGGCGGCGCGTCGCGGCGGCTTCTGCTGCTTGTGGCGGCGCGGGCGCGAGCGGCGCCTGCTCCGACGCGTGGAACGGCCGCGATGACAGCGCGCGTGGTCGCATCGAGGCCGGCGCTGGGTAGGTCCTGTGAGACCAAGAAGGCCGAGGCCGGTTCAGCCGCCGCAGCCACCGACGCCGACGATGACTGCGCGGCGTGCGAGTTGTGGGCGCGGGAGGCGAGGCCGACGTCGCCGGCGTCAGCGAACAAGGAGGAGTGGTCCAGCGTGACGAATCCGGACTGATCTAGGAAACCAGGCAGCGGTGGCGCAAGGCGGACGGCGTCCGTGTCTGCGGCCGGTGTGGCGCGTAGTTCCCACTGCGGCGGTGGCGGGGCGGATGCCGGTCCGCTGGCGTAGTAGGTGGAGATGTCGGCGGCGGCCGCTGCGGGCCAGGGTGCGGCGGCGCGGCGTGGCGCCAGCGGCAGTAGTGGGACGTCCTGTAGTGCTGTGGCGGGGGCCGAGGCCGGGCCGGATGGCGCGCGACGTTCGGTGCGGCGGGGCGGCGGGGCTGGTGGGCTTCGCGGGCGCGCGCTGGAGGCGAGCCGCCAGGGTGCAGGTGGTGGTGGAGGTGAGGCAGTAGCCACCGAGGGTTGAGGGAAGTCCGAGTTGTCATTAGTGACGAGCCAGCAGCCAGGCAGCTGCGGCTGAATTGGCGTTGCTGCTGCCGAGACGGCAGGAGTAGCGGCGTTGGCAGCGGCCACGGCGCGGGCTGAGTCGTGGAGGAGTGTTGCCGCAGCGCTGCCTGGTGCGAGCGGAGGGCCGAGCGGCTCTGAGTAAAGTAGCCGCAGACTTGGGTCGTACGGGTAGAGGAAATCGCGGATGGATAATGATCTTCCCCCTCTTAGCAGGGACGCATGGTTGGCCGGCGGGAGTGGTAAGTCGGCACTGGGTTCAGACCCATTAAGAGGCAGTGTCGGAGGATGAACCCCGTCGCCTGGTTTCGGTCTCTGAGTAACACGGCCGAGCTCCCGCGCGAGAGATTCGGCAACCTCATGGACCGTCGCTGAGGGGCCGGTCGCAGCGGCCGTGGTGCCGAGCATCCTAGGTCGTCCCATGTTGCTCCATTGCTCGAATCTTTAGGAACGAGGATTTGGTTACAAAGCTGGAAAGGTATGCAAGCAAAGGAATGGGTCTGCCTACGTCTTGAACGTGACTGCACCGGGGACGTAGTCGCCGTGAGCTTCGCTGTGGCCGCCTGCTCCTTTGTTGTCGCCCTCGATTATTCTAGTCTGGCCCCAGCTGACGTCATCTAGATGCCAGAAGGCGTACAGAGGGAGGACGAAGTTCCAGATAGGGAGGGCAGCGAGGTAGATGAGCATCCAAGAGATGAACTCGACTTCTTGGGTGGTGATCAGGATCAATACTGCCGGTAGTCCGAGGGTTGCAAGCAATGTCATCAACGGCACAACAGCAGCCTGACCCGCCATGCACGAGATAATTAGCACAAACATCAAGGTGACCGACGCAGGGAGTACTGCTGTGCCAATCAAGTCAAGCTTCACAAAGAACTAGTCAGCAAACGAACTTAAGACTTGCAGGTCTTACAAGTATCATGAACTGCATGCTGAAACAGAACACTCCACAAAGGTTCTTCATCATAACAAGCTCCAGGAGGTTGTGAATTGTGGAATTGATCCAGCGCCGACGCTGCGACAACAGTGTCTTGAAGTCTGCGGGCACGGTAGTGAAACAGATGGCGCGAGGCACAAACACAAGCTTGCGCTTGGGAAACTGGTGCAGCATGAGGGTGGTGAGGAAGCGATCTTCGCCGAGGCACAGCAGGTTTTTCTTGTGAAGTGTGTCAACTTGCGCGACTGAGTATTCGCTGATAATGTCTGCACTTGCTAGCAGGGGCACCAAAGCCGATGGGTTGCCTGGCCTCCTGGCCTTAATGCGGTACAAGCAAAAGCAGCCAGGGAGACAGGTCACCCCTCCAAAGACGGACTCGAAAGCTTTCCCGAGATGGTGTGATATGTAGTACTCGAAGACCTGAATCTTGGTGACCCAGGAATCCCTCTTGTTTTCGATACGTGTCTCTCCGCATAATCCCATAACGCCGGGGTCATTTAGGAGCACATGCACCATATGCTGAAGTGCGTCCGGTGCAACCACCGTGTCAGCGTCGACCATAAGGACGACCTCGTAGGCCTCAGGTCGAACACCCGAAATTACCTGCAGCTGGCGGGCAAGCTCGTAGTCGAGGGCCGTCATGGGCTGGCCGGGTGTCATGACACTCTGCAAAAACTTCATCAAGATGAGCTGGGAGTCGCGCTTGCCGCGGTTGCCTGATCGCTTTTGTCCCTCTTCGGCTTCCTCGGACTCGGTTCCGCATTTTATCACTGCGAGTATGGGAACAGATCCGCCTGCTGCGTAGTTGTAGTGGCCACCGTACTGCGAATATGATTGTGGATTAATCCCCACTACAAAATAATTGTCAAACAAATTTACTCACTACGCGAGCCATGTTGTGCGATTTTGTGCCCTCGGCGACAGCAATGTAGCTTTTACGGTCGTGTGAGCCAGAAAGAGCCGGTGCCACATCGATCATACTAATAACGGCATCTGGAGTCGATCTGGTGTTCCCAGCTCCGGTGATGAGGCCATCGGCAACCACAAAGAGAAGCTTGTGGGTGTCTGGGAAGGCCGACGACGCAAGCGATTCCAGTGTTCCGCGGATGCCTGCCTCGTCCTCAGAGTAGCACGTCACGAGTAGAATACAGAATGGGTCGTCTTCCGTCGCGATACGGTGGCCTGGCCGTGGGGTTCTTGTCCAGAGGTCTCTGGCCAATGCGTATTCGGATCCCGATAAGGACAGGCGAAAGGGGCAACTTAACGCCATTGAACCGCCTCCTTGAGCTGTGGTTGTCCGCGGGAGGACGGCAGCCGCCCTGACAGTGGACGCGGCGATGCGCGGGCGAACGGCTCGCTCGGACATGAACCAGTGGAATGCGACGGCCAGGAAGAACCGCACCAAGATGAGCGCCAGGATGACAACGAGACAGAACGCCTGGATAACGCGCGTCAGGGTGCAACCGGGCGTCTCGCGCTCGACAAACCCGACGCCGGCTCGCTGGGCCAGGCAGCCGGCGGCGGCCAGGGCGGACCACGAGCCGGACAAGCGGAGGGTGGCGTCGGAGCCGGCGGAGGCAGCCAGTTCGGCGGCGAGGTCAGGGTCGAGGCCGAATGCCGACGGGTTGCTGAGCGGGCGTGAGAGGTTCAGGACCAGGCCATTGAAGGCTGCGAGTGAGTGCGGCGGGCCAGAATTTAGGGTCACGTCGTCCCAGGTGAAGTACAGGCGGCCGGTGGGCTGGAGCGCGTCAAGGAGCGCGGCAGATGGACAGCCGTAGCCGTTGGCCGGCTCGAGCGGTGAGCTTCCAGGGTACGGATTCGGGACCGAACATGTAGTCTCGGACGGAAGGCCTGCACTTTCACAGTTGTCGACTGTTGGCCGGAACAGGAGCGAGATGTCCCGACCGTGCCAGTCAGCGGTAATATTCGTTCCGATTCTCGAAAACAGCAAGTCCTGAACTTGAGTAAAGTCGAATATGTAGCCAAATATCACGACATCGTCGCGGTAGGCGATGCTAGTGTGGTCGGACTGATTTAAAGCAGCATCGGAGACGGATGAGGATGCGCTCGCCGGGCACCAGGCGAGCTGCATCCCGAATGTCTCGAAGGCGACCAACGTCATAAGTAATGCAATAACTATGCACGAGGCGAGCTGTTTGGGGTGTGTGGTCAGTACTCAGCTCCCTACACCGCGGGGGAAGAGAAGGAAGAGGATAAAGTGGGACAGAGTGAGATATATAGAGATGAGACTGAAATAGAGAGAGAGAGAGGAGTGTGTGTGTGTGTGTGTGTGTGTTTGTTTTTGAGTGAGAGTGAGAGAGAGTGTGTGTGTGTGTCTAAAAGAAAAAAAGACGAGCCCACGTGCGGACTAGTAATTGCGTATGATGGATAAAGATAGAAATATAGTGTGGTG
>JADGKE010003330.1:0-11976 GCA_026954515.1 Cladochytrium tenue
GGTTGGATGAATGGATGTCCACCGAGAAACGGTCACAAATATTAGTAAGCGAACTGACGAAGTAGAATAGGAAGGAAGGGAGGTGGGGGGAGGGAGTGAACTAGACGAATGTAGGTACGGAGCCAAAAGACAATCCAGGTGGGCATATGAACGCGGCCTCGCACTAGCTCACCGGGGATCCCGACTCTCCATTGCATCAGGTTCAGGCTGCCGTCTTCATTCTTGTCTGGCCTGGCCCAGAAGCCGAATGCTATGGAACGCGCGAAGAAGCAAAGGGGGCGGCAGAGGATGGGGACGAGAGCGGGAGGGTCATCAACTTCTGGTGAGTGTGGAGGAAAAAGGTACGGACACATGGCGCCCCAAGCCAGCGGGTCGCATCGAGCATATTCTCCAATGCACTATGGCTCATCTATCCGCGGGCTGCCCCCTGCTGGCCTCCCCTCCTTTCCGGCCCACCGCAGAAACTGCTGGGGTGGCAAAAGAGTCGGACCACCCCGCACGAACAGAGCAGATGAGACGGCGAGAGTGATAAGTTTTTGCGACAGTTCCCTGGGTTCGTTCGCAACGCGCCGACCTCTGCGTCGCTGTCGGAGCCTTGCCTTCGGTGGTGCAGGACAATGTCCACCAGACCACCCTTCCTTCTGTGCTGCCATGCACGCAGAGCTAGAACACCTATCCCTACCAAATCCAGCTCGCGCACATGAAGGGTGGCAGGGGGGAAGGTAGACGGAACGGGGCAAGGAGGTGGAAGTGAACGGTTAAATGGACTCACGGTGATCTTTCCGCCAGGCCTTCCGTTCCTCAGTTAATCGAGCGATCGCGATGGAGGACATGGCTTGTTCGCCAACTTGCTAATGGGAAGGGCAGCAGGTGACGCAGGACGTCGGGCGGCGTAATTGATTTGGCAAATACGGCCGGATCGCCCGAGTGTGAGGACGCCCAGAAGCTAAGGGATCAATCAAGAAGCGTACAGGAGGGAGGGGGGTGTGGCTGCGGTGGGGTGGTGGGTATTGTCGTGAGGGATGGGATGGCGCTGTGTGGCTATAAGGCGGTAGTCCAAGTCACTCGAGGTCTATCAACATTCGGACGCCGCCTTTGCGCCTAACACGGATGAAGGAAGGCCAAGAACTTCGCAACAGGGAGACAGCTTGGCGATCTTCCTTTTCGCAGACTGTCAGTGGAACTGTTTGTTTTCTAGATCCCGACGTCGACGAAAGGCGGACTTTGTAGTGCCTTTACAACTGACTAAACATACTGCCTAGTTCCCCTCAACCCCCCCTCCCCCCACTGATTCGTCAGGATCTTGACGCCACGTTTGTGGCTCCCTGACCCAGATTATGAGTACGAAGGTCAGGCAGCTATACTACCGCAACAGATTGAAGAAAGTGGGCCAACCCAACTACCTCATCAGTTTTGCGAGTTATAAGATTTAATTGCAAAAAAATTGTGTCCACCACTATCCCATCCTCATTTACGAGCCAACGCGCTTCCACCACACCTGGTTCGATGCCAGGTATGCATGCCACCGATCTGATTTATTTGCAAATACGTGCGCTATGGTGGTTGGATAACAAAATTGCTCATTTTTTTTGGTGTGTCCAAAGACTTTTGTCCCCCCTGTACCAAAAGGTAAAAGCAGGGAAAGTGGAGGTGTGCAGAAATGTGCCGGTCAAAAACATGGACATAGACAGCAAAGCGGCTTGAAGGCGAAAAGGTTGTGGCGGAGACAGCATCAAATGAAATTCTAAAAAAATAAAGGTTTCTCAATAATCTGATCCTTCGCTGCAAGTTAGACCATCATCTCCTGTCTTTTACGGCAAGCTCGGCTGTCATTGCTCGTACCTTGGACGCTATCACCTTCTTCACAAAACACGAAAAAATAAATCGTCAGGCCTAGCGGCCATTTTGTCGATGAGTTCTAGCCGGCCTATCTGCGCTTTATCTGGGGCTCCCGTCGTGATGCGACGCCTCGTAGTCGCAGAGTCTGCAGGGAAGTTGTCGGAGGTTGAAAATGGCAAACCATCAAACGACGGCGGCGCCGCCACCGCCGCCCATCGGCAAGGATGACTACGCGTGGCTGGTGGAGCGCGAGGAGGCTGAGCTGCTCGCGGCGCGCTTCGTCGAGGACGTCGTCGTGCGCGGCCAGGAGGTCCTCTTCGAGCGCCACATCGAGGCGCAGGTGCTTCCTTACGCCGTCCAGTTCGCCCGCGATACCCTCGTCGCATTTGTTCAGGTGGGTTTGCCGAGGCTCGGTGAACTTCTGCCGCTTCAGGCCTCATCGCGCTTGGTCCCTTCGACTCTCAGATAAGGGATTTGTATGGAATTTATATTTATACGAACCTCTCGGCGTTGCTTTGGCCGGTGATTGCTCGGTTTTAGTGGGAGTTTTTCAAGCGCGACCCATGCACAAACGACCCGTCGACTTGGGTTCCGGACGAAGGTGGGCTGCTGTCGTTTCCGGTCGCTTTCTTTTATTGCACGCACCGCAATCCGGGCCCCTTTTACCTCTCTTTCGGCCTGCTGCGTTGCCGTCCCCACCAGCATCGTGTTGCATACACTGCCGATATATGAGCCGAAGTAGGGAAACTAACCACGAACCCCTCACCCCACTCTTGAACCAGAACCGAAGCCTGTGACGGTGGATTCGTGGGCCCGGGCTGCCATCGAAGTTAAGGCGGCGCCGGCAGCGCCGCCGGCAGCTGCTCCCGCCAAAGGCGCAAAGGCTCGCGCAGCCGGCGCCGCTTCGCTTTCTCCTACGGCGTCGGCGCGACCATCTGAATCGTCGTCGGCGGAAATGGAGTCTCAGCCAAGGTTTATTTTTCTTCTTTGGGTGGGGGAGGGTTGCTTACTCGTGCGTGTAAACTGTAAACCCTGTATGCACAACCTCTCCTTCCCCCTTTCGAGGCGCTAAATCCTACAACTCACCCTCACCCAAACCTTGAACACCCTTTTTAGCACGCGGACGCCAAGCACTACCGCGCTCCACCCCGCCGCCACCGCAGCCCCCGCTGCCGGTGCCGCCGCTGCCGCTGCGAAAGCGTCTGCTGGGTCCCTGGCTGCTGTTGGCGGCGGTGCCGCCCGTAAGGGCGGTCGGTCCGACTTCTCGCTGGCGGCCAGCTCGGCGTCGTCCCGGCTGCTCGCAAGTAAGGGCTACTCCCGCAACGCTCTGGCCGGCACTGTCGCAGCCAAGCGCGCCGCCGCCGGGGCCGCACTCGCGGCTGCGGAGCCTGTGCGCTCGGCCGCAGCCGTGGCTGAGATGGCCGTTGTCGAGGTGCGTGAGAAAGTTCATGATGATCCTTTTACCCTTCCCAACCCTGCCCTTCTCCTACCAACTCTCGCGCCGTTTCCCCTCACTTTCTTCAACCTCACTTCACCTATTGCCGAAAATTCTCACCAAGAAGCTTAGGAAAACCGCAGAATGGCCGTTCGCCTGGCGAACATCGAAGCTGACGGGGGAAAGGCTGACTTTGGATATGCCGTCGACGGGCGTTTGGTTATGGTGAAGAAGGCCGGACACAGCAAACTTTTTACACAGGGGTGAGGCCAGCCCCATGAAGTCGCCGAAGTCAACTGCCTTCCAACACTTCCCTCCCTTTTCCCACCCCCTCCACCACCCTCAATATCCACCTTCGCCCGTATGCTGATAGGAATCGTCAGAATCAAATCCAGGATTGTGGAAGACGACGCAGACGGCGACGACGCAGAGTCCGGCGACCGCCGCGCAGTGGACCCCGGCGACATGCAGGACGCAGAAGCATCCGAATCCCCTGCTCCGCGAACCCGCCGTGCTGGCCGCGGCCGCAGTAGGTTCGCCGCCGCCGAAGCGCGAAAGAAGCTCGTCCCACCGCTTGCCGGCCGCGTGCAGCCTATGCCCGTCGATGACCATGGCACGAGCAAGTCTACCCTCGCCACGACCGCTGGCAGCACCACCAACAACGCCATGTTGGCGAGCATGGCCAGCGTGTCTACCATCGCACCGGCTTACAATGGTTTTATGCATGACGCGTCCCTGGATGTGCCGTCCATTGTATATATTTGGAACCTTCTCCCTCTCCCCCCCCTACTTTCTCTGCCACAATTCTTGCCCCTCTCATAATTGCTAGTGGTTTTGTTGGTGCCACGAGAAACGCTCCTGACGTTCGTATTCCCTCTATCCAGGCAGAAACTATGAAACTCCAGCCCGGCGTCACGCTGAAAGAAGGAGATATCATTAAGCGAGGCGCGGCACGACAGGTGCGCCTTCAATATCCCCTTCCTCCCCAAGCGGCCCCACATTGTCTTTCAGCCACTTCCTTCTCTTTCGTACTTCTGACGGCCAACGCGGCGTAATATTCTCTCACCCAAGAACGCCCAGGTCCAAGCTTTCCACGTCCCGGCGGCGGCAGCGGCGGCGCCGCCACCACCACCGCAAAACAACTCCAGCATCCGAGGCGTCAGGCGCAACCGCCCAGCATCCGGAGGGCGGCAGCGGCGGCCCGCCGACCGCCTCCAGCACTTTGGCAAGGTTGCCGCTGGTGACGAAGACGGCCGCGGCGGTGGCGACACGGGTGGCAGTCGCGACGAGCTCGAACAGGGTTCGAGGCTTCTCCCGCCGCTGCTTCCCAATCACCACCAACACCAACAGCACAAGCAAGACCAGCCCGACGCACCGGCAACTCTCGGAGGTGGTGTCGGTGGACCTGAAGCAGGCTCATTGTTGCCGTCTTCGTCGCCGCCGCGCCGCGGAGGGCACCATCACCAGCGAGACTCCTTGCTCGCGCTGGTTCTGGCTAAGGCGAACCCCGAGGTGGTGCCTGAGCCAGCACTGGTATTTCGTGCGGCGCCGGTGCCTCCCCAGACGGACCCACAGTGACCGTGCGGATTAAAGAAAGTCCACTGGGGATTGCATGGAGTTTGACCTTGCGCGTCCTCACTTTTTTCTTTTAATGGGGGGGGGGTTCAAAATCAAGACTTTGCCTCTGGTGGTGGAATGAACAGCTTCCCATGTTTGTGGTTCGGTCCCCTTGTCAAATATTTTGGCGTGGGTGGCTGTGCATACACACCTTACCCGGACGAATACTACTGCCTTACTGGACATGATTCGCGCCATCGATAAGTCCAGCGTACATAGAATATGCTCGGGCCAAGTGATCCTCGATCTCGCAACCGCAATCAAGGTAGGGCAACAATTAGAATGCGTACAGCGCGTGGTGGGTGGGTGCGTTCTGGATGGTGGTGCCAATGGGTGTAGTGCGTGGCGCAATGCATTCTGCGTTAAATTGCGCCGGCCGCGTGTCGCTGACCGGTTCCGAATTCCTTTGAGTAGGAGCTGGTGGAAAATAGCATTGATGCGGGCGCGACGGCCGTTGAGATCCGGTTGCGGGATCAAGGGTCTGACGGCTTCGATGTGATCGGTGTGTAGACTGGCACCGCTGGGATGTGTCCTTGTGCATGACCTTACCGAACCCGCTCAGACAACGGCTCGGGGATATCGTCGGAAAACCACGAAACAGTCGGTATGTTGCTTTAAAATTGCGCTGAGATCTTCCTAAAGATAATCTCCACGGAAGCTTTGAAGCACTACACATCCAAAATCTCTCGATTTGAGGACCTTGACTCAGTGGTGTCGTTCGGTTTCCGGGGGGAAGCCCTCAGCTCCCTGTGCGCCGTCAGCGACCTCACAATATCTACGGCGACGGAGGAATCAGCACCTGTCGGGGTAAAATTGGTTTTTGACACCCACGGTCGTCTCGCCTCAAAGTCCACGGTCGCGCGAGAGCGTGGCTCAACTGTGACCGTCCGCCGGTTGTTCGAAACTTTGCCAGTGCGGCGGCTCGCTTTTAAGAAAAACATCAAAAAGGAGTTCGCGCGCTGTCTGGATGTCGTGCAAGGCTACGCGCTAATCACGACCGGCACTCGCATCTCGTGCTCCAACCAGAATGCAAAAGGGTGTGATGATGACGGCTGAACCTCCGCACCCAAATTTCCGACCCCCCTCCCCAACCTCCACGTCTTTTCCTAGTTCCCGGTGCACTGGCAGAAGCATTTACACAATGTCAAAGTGAGCGCGTATTGCAGGTGGCCACAAGTGGAAATCGCTCGGTCAAGGACAACTTCGCCAACGTTTTTGGGGCAAAGTCGCTTGCGCACGTGATGGAGGTTAGCTTTGTATTGAAGCTCGAGGAGTCGGCGGACATGCACGGTGACGCGAGGAGGTAAGACATTCCAGCTAGCGTTCAGGTCTAGTAAAAGCTTGCAGCGAAATAGCGGTTTCTGGATTAATCTCGAGGTTCAATCGTGTCGGTAAGCACATATTTTAACAGCAGCGAACAGGCCACTGCCGAATTGCGGACGCAGCGCCGGGGATCGGCAATTCTTCTTTGTGAACAAGCGGCCTTGTGATCTGCCCAAGGTTGGCCGCGGTTACCTCCTGCCTGACCCTGAATCATATTCCAAAATAGCTGGCAAAGGCGATCAACGAGGTCTACCGATTGTACAATACACAACAGTTCCCGATCGTCATTATAAATTTGGAGATGAACCCTGGTGCGCAGCTCGACTCTTTTAGCTGTCATCATGTTTACACGTGATAGATAAATATGACGTTAACGTGACACCCGACAAGCGCACGATATTCATTCATGACGAGAAGGACGTTTTTTTGGCCTTAAAGGCAAGTGAGCCGTGTTTTTATTTCGGAGACTCATGTTCATCAAGGAGAAGCTCGAGGAGGTTTTCACACCTAAGCGAGCTTATAAGGCGGCTGATGCTCGTCGATTCAGTTCTTTCAGTTCCGAGAATCCCCCAGAGGACTCTGATCTCAACACAGATATCGGTCGGAATAAGCGACTTAGGGTTGAGAGTGAACTATCAAACGTGGGGAATATGGATGCAGGGGCCGACGAAGCTATGGCTACGCAGCCAGATGCTAGAGACGAAATGCGGAAGGAAAATGATTTACATGAAATCGAAGTTACCACCCCACCTGCTTCCGCGGAAACCCGAAGCTTCGCTCACGATTGCTGTGCAGCATCCACTCATGGGAAGGAGTCGACTGCAGAAATGGAAGAGTCCGAGACTCCTTCCTTAGAGAATTCCGCGGGCAACATTACGGCTTCCGATCCGACAACAGAAAAGATAACTTCCACTATCGCATTGGCACCCATCTTCAAACTGGCACAGGATAACTCACTTTCGCGTATGCCGTTCTTCCAAAAGAACGCGCCGCTTGCTCGAGCCAATCCGACAAAGCCGGCTCCGCCTTCCGGGAGGCGCAGGGAGCCCGCAACCCTTGGTGCCGCCCAGCCCCGCGCTCGCGTGCTATCAGGCTCCGTGTCGTCGAAACCTGCCACAGCGCGACTTGAGCGCGCTCACGCTAACTTGCATGAGCGGTACCTAGCCGACCTTTGCGCCGACGGTGATGAGTCCAGGGCGAACGCCGGCGTCATGGTGTCGCTTGACGGGATCCGTACGGGACTGCGCAGCCGCCACCGTGCACGATCACTCGCGGGTTGTGGAAAAGAAACGCCGACGCGCTTCGAGTCCGGGATCCAGCCCGAAGCTGCAGAGCAGGCAATTGCCGAATTGAATCGCTTTATCGCCAAGGAGGACTTCAAGCGGATGCAAATATTGGGTCAATTTAATCTCGGGTTTATTGTGGTGCGACTGGGTGACGACCTTTTCGTCGTGGACCAACACGCGAGGTGAGTTCTTCTTTAATTAGCTGAAATCTTGCCGTCCTTTAATTGTGTCTATCTTGCTGCGTAGTGACGAGAAGTTCAATTTCGAAGAGTTAAAAACAAACTTGCGATTTAACACGCAACGCCTTCTCTGGTGAGAAGGCCAAATGATTTATTGCCACTAACTTGAGAGGTCAGCCCAGTTTCGCTTGAGATTCCTGCGCAATCCGAGCTAATCATGGTCGACCACATGGGTGCCATCAGGTCTGCTGCAATCTGTGTTCTACAACGGGCTAATAGATTTGCCAATACAAAAGGAAAAACGGATTCGCCCTGGATATGGATCCCTCCGCCGGCCCGGGACGACGATTCAAGCTTACTGCCGTCCCGCTTTACGGCTCAGTGACCTTTAATGCTACTGGTAAAACTCAAGTACCCGGGTTTCCTTGGCGCCTTTCTAAGAGATGCCTTCAAATAGATTTGGACGACCTTGTTCACCGCCTGGCTGAGTCCGGCGATGAGAGTGCGCGGTGTGCCCGAGCACTGAGCATGCTGGCTTCAAAAGCCTGTCGGAAATCTATCATGATAGGCGACTCTTTAGATATGAGTCAAATGGAGAAGGTGCGTGTCCTTGTTTTTAAATGCGATTGAAGTGAACTAACACCGGAATTCTTTTCCCGTTTAAAGATCGTGAGGCACATGGCAGAGATGGACCAGCCATGGGTGAGTGGATTGAGTTCTTTACATGTGAATATTGTAACGCTTTGATATATATGTTAGAACTGCCCACACGGTCGTCCAACGATGCGCCATCTGGTTGACCTCCGCCATCTTACTCTCCAAGGCTGATCAGCTATCACTATTGTTCTTCATTGCACCCTGACACAACATGGTTTCAAACGCATGTATTGTACTGTTTCACAATAAAGGAGGAAAGGCACTCTTCCCTGAATGTCTAGCGTGTAACTGATGGTGAAATGAAGGACTCTAATCTAGTTAATGAAGCGGAATCCGACGTACGATGTTGCAGGGATGCGTGAACCCGAACCGACCATCGCCTGCGTCACACAGAAGTTGCCCAACTAAACTCCTTCACACACCTCCGCTACTTATAGCCTACATATTCCCGCCGCCATGATGGAGGCTCAAGGCCCCTGAGGAGGGGAGAAGGGTTGCTCCCATTGTCGTATGAAGGAATTTGGACTATTCTGGTCAATTGTATTGTCGGGTAGGATGTGGGCTGAAGAGAAACGAAATAACAGCACAAATGCTTTTTGTCGATCCACATTGATAAAGGATGAAAAGCAGAGAGCGCATCGCCATTTAATTGTGGTCACAACACCAGCCTGTCTTGCGTCATCTGATTGATGGTAAGACGTTAAAACGAGATAAAGTCTATAGAGAGAGCCTACCACCGTTCCTTCAAACCCAGACTCTGTCGTGTCGCCGCTGAGTATCTTATTGTTGCGGGCTACTTTGAGTTCCAGGAGTTTCGTGATCTCGGTGAACATGGCAAGTTGCCTGGCATTGGGCTCGTGCTTCAACTATAGCAGCGGGTGAGTGAAATAGTTGGCTGTCGCATCAAGATTAACCGACCTTGATATCTTTTTGCTGCTCGCGGAGGTTTCGCCCGTGGTTTTCCTGCTCCGCGATCTTCTTATTGTAGTAATCCCGGTAGGTCTTGAATCCGCGAGCTTTCTGTTGGACTTCGATCAGGTCGTCTCCGCCAATGTATGACTTCATCTCCTGCAAGACTGTTCATGGGCTGGTTAGATGCGAAGCACTGCCCGACAATCCGCAACTTCTTTCTTGGTTTATGTCAGTCAGGTTGATCATTGTGCTGAGATAGTGGAAGCGACTCTGGTCGTTGCTGATATCCTGGCGGTATCCTTTCACTTCTTGTTCCAATTGAACTGCATCACTGGGAGGATATGTCCAGTCGATCATTCCACAAAATAATCAAAAGCGGCCACATACCTGTCTATCCCAACCATAGTGGCGTCATAAAGGCGCTTCTTATCATGGTATTCGCTTTCGAGATCTGACGCCCGCGAACGCAGAGTCCGGAGTTCCTGAATGACTGGCGCCAAAGTACCCTTCTTGCTGTTAATGGTCGATATCAAATTTTGAATGATGCCGCTGATCTCATTTAAAGTCTTCCCCTTCTCTTCGTCAAGCTCGGATTTCCGTTCGGAAACCTACGGAAAAATGTCATAAAAACGCAAGTGCCAGAATGTCACGAGCACCTTTTCGAGCGTCTCCTTGTTGGTGTAGTAGCCGCTCACGCCGCCCCTTGCTTCCATCTCAGACAAGCTGGCCGACATTGCTTGTTCGCGTGCTCGCAGTATCTGCCAATGGAGTCAATTTATCTATACATCAGCCACAGAAGGGAACCTCTTCTGTCCTTTGCAGTACGCCAAACTCTGTAATCAATTCGGACAGCTCGGCTTTCTTCCTTTTGTAAAGATTCGACTTTCCGCGAAGCTCGCTAACATATCTTTTGAAGTCATCTCCCTTGAGGACCTAACCGTGGCTACTTAAAACAGTGATTAATTTCAGCAGCAAGGCCCAACCTTCACATCTGATCCACTCTTCGCTTGGTCTTTTTTCTTGTCGAGTTCATCTGCCAGCTTAGTGACTTCTTCACTAATGGAAGTGAGCCGCTGTGCAGTCCCTTCCTTTTTTCGGGCAATAATGGCAGCCTGCTGTCTAAAAAGCGCTAATTTATCGTCACCAGAGCTGCATTCCAAAGTGCTGGGTAAGAAAATTTTTGGTCATGTTACAGTAAAAACGGACTTATTCTTAAGCATTCGCTTTTCGGCTAATCTCGCTGTCTCCTCATTCAATGACTTGATCTCAGCTTCGACGCGCTGAAAATCAGCCTCGCTAAGAGGTGGGTCGCTTATGACTTTGTTAAGATCTCTTATTTTCTGTTTCGCTTCTTCGATCGCCTGGTCGGTTGTTATCAACAGTTGGGTCAGAGAGCTGACGGACCTTTGGAAGATTTTCAGTGGCCAGATACTTGTTCATTTTGCAATCCTGCTCCATTTTAGCAAATAAAGCATCTGGTCCTGCTGTCGCTATCGCTGACTGCAAAGGATTAGCGAACCTCAAGAGGAATCGTTTATCCCACAGTTCTGGCGTCTTTTAGCTGCTGCTGTGCAGCTGCCAGTCTCTTTTCAGCAACTTCAATTAAATTTCTTTGTTCACGTATTCTTTTCAGGGTAAATGAGCTCAGGCGAAGAAAGAGCAAACATTCTCACCTTTCTGCGACGGTTATTTCTGCCTGCTGCTCCTGTCGTAGTGCCTTCGCCGCTTGCAACCAGGTTTCATGATTGGGCTATCAATTTATAAGCTACATTGAAAGCTGTGTGTTGTGCACTTACGACTTGCTCTACTTTTCTTTTGATCTTTCCTATTTTGTTCAAAACCTGCTGCTTTTCTTCTTCCATTTGCTGTATCTCCCTCTTGATACCAGCCGTAGTACCGCCTGATTTATGTTAATGCATCCATTGAAAGAAAAGCGGTATTTGCCTGATTGCCGTGTATTGTCAACGTATTTATGTATTTCTCTAAATTGCTCCTGTAGCCCCGCAACTTGATCCAAAAGATCAACCATCACTGTTGAAAAAACATGCATGGTTACTTTGCAACCTCCACATCAAGCTCTTACCATTGTCTTGCATAAATTCCGCCGGAACATCAATACCCTCCAAGAAAGCAGCAAGGTAGTATCGCTTTCTGTGAGTTTGTATGTCTTTTAACAGAAACCCCAGAATATTCAGAAGAAGCTCTCGCTCGCCAGCCATAATTCGTTGACGAAGCGCATCTCTGTTAGTGACGATGTTTGTTTTAAGCAAGAAGTTCATATCTGCTTTTTAATGGCTGCTTACAAATCCGCAACAGCTTTGTACTTGACCAGGCGAAGGAGGTCACCCAACCTCCACGCGGTCTCCTCAGGCTCCTCGTTCCGGATGTCGACCTTGTGGACGGAAGGCAGTGGCGAGGCCTCGCCAATGTAGGCAGCGACATCGGTGACCAACTGGACTATAGCGGGCACGGCCAGCTCGTCGTGCAGCTGGATGACGGAGAAGGTGCGGTTGAACGGCGGCTGCGCTAGCCGCTCGCAGATGAGTCGCAGGTCGGGGGCCTCCATCACTGCGCGAGGATCTCGACAATTTTGTGTGGTGGTCAACCCCGTGACGTGTCAGTTGGTGGTCTAGCTCGATTCCTTCAGATGCCTTTTGTACTGTTGCTGGAGTTTCGGGTACCTTGCACCGGCTCTATTCACATGCTCAGGATAACGGATGGCGGGGGG
>JADGKE010003331.1:0-11943 GCA_026954515.1 Cladochytrium tenue
CACACACACACACACACACACGCACGCACGCACGCACAATAGCACAAAATCACCATCCCCCGCCCCACTCACGTCAAATACACTTGCGCGGTCAAAGAACGAGCGTAGATTTTTGAGACGCTGCTGCCGAAGGCCTTGGTCGCCCCTGTTTCCTCCTGCCGAACCTGTCTTAACCACGCGGCGGGGCGTTGCTGGTTGTGTCGAGGGAAAGCGTGGGAGGGGGGAGAGAATAGGAGCCCGGTGTGTACAGAGTGAGTCAAGTGTGCGAGTGTTAGATTCTTGGCACCGTCCCGCGAGCAGTGATTGTGGGTGAAGGAGAAAACAGAGACAGAGAAAATGATCCAAGCACCCCCCCCCCACACACACACACACACCACACACACTCTCTCACTCACCGAACGTGAACGGCTGCCAGTCCTCAAAAAACTGACGTGCATCGACCTCTCCCAGCGCGCCACCGCCATCGCCGCCACCGCCAGCCCCAACTGCGGACGCCAGCTGCTGCTCCATTGCCGCCACTGCCCGCGCCACCCCTGCCGGCGTGTCCAGCTGCAGCAGCCCTGCCGTGCGACCCCACCACCCACCGCCACCAGCACCTCCTCGACTGCCTTCGTCTCCACCGTGAGGCGCCGGCGCCATCAAACCGGCGGACGTAAGCGCGCGCCGCACCGCATTGTCTGTCTCCATACCCCACCCGCGCACGCCGTGCCGCGCCGCCAGTGCCGCCCGCAGCGCACGAGCCCAACCGTCGAGGTCGTCGTCGCCTGTCGGCGCAGGTGCGGGCGAGTACCCGAGTTGCAGGCGTTCGAGGGCTGGTGGGAAAAAGGTGTGGCGCGTGAGTTTTGGGCGGAGGGGAGAGGCGGGTTAGTGAAGGACGAGTTAAGAGCGGGTGAGAGGGGGCAGCAGGTAAGCGAGAAGGGCGCGACTTGAGTTCGCTTGCACCGCAACAAATGGCAAACGCACCGGCGGCCGGCGTCCCACGCGCGGCCAAGTCGGCTTGGCAGAACACGAAAAAGGCGGCTGCCAAGCAGCTCGCGCCGTCAGCGTCTGGGGTGTCCTCGGTGGCAATGACGGCAGTACCGTCAGTGCCGTTGTCGGCGCGCGCAGCCCAGGCCAGCAGTGCGGCAAAGCGCCCCAGCGACGCTGCGTAGGCACGTCGGTCGGGCCGGTCGGCGGGCGGCGGCAGCAGCAGTGGGGGAGCGGCAGCAGCCGTAGAGGGGCCGCAAAGCACGGTGCGGGCACCGGCGATCACACGAGCGGCGCTGGCGGCGGCGACGGCCAATGCGCGCGATGTGGGAACCACGACAGCGGCGGCAGTGGCGAGGCCACCTGTGCAACCTTGGAGTTCGGCGGCCGCCGTGACCAAGCGGGCCGCGTCGGCGGCCAGGTCGCTCAGGAAGCCGGCCTTGTCGCGCACGCGCCAGGTGCAGCTGGATAGCGTCACGAGCTCGTGCAGCCGATGCGGCGGCGGCGCCGGCCCGATGGCGGCTGTGGTGGCGGTGATGGCGGCACTTACACGCTCGGCGGCCCAGACGCTAGCGACAGCCAGACAGGCCATGGCGGCCTCTGAATCGGCCTCGTGCGATGACGGCTGCGTGTTGAGTGACCCGCTTGCAGCTGCGGCTCTCACGCCCAGGTCCAGCTGCAGGCCGGAAGCGCCGGCGGCCAACAGTGAGCAGGCCAGGCCGCGCACAGTCAGCGGCGAGCCGAGGTTGGAGCACAGTCGGTCCAGCTGCAGACGCAGGTCGCTGGGCAGCTGTGCCAGTTGCGGCAGCGGTGCGACGAACCGCGGCTGGGAGGCGTCCGGGCATATAGGCGAAGGCGGCGGCAGCGACTGCTGCGGTGCGCAAGGAGCGAAGTGGGTGGAATCAGCCTCGGCCAGGCGCGAACGCTTGGAGGCGCGGAACATCATAGGGCGCGGCGCGTGGCAGGCGCTGCTGGAAGAGTCCACGCGGCAGTCACCGCGGCTGTAGTCGTCATCGTCGTCGTCGTCGTCGCGGGTGTGCTTCCGAGAAGGTCGGGGTGGCTGCAACGGCGGGCCACCCTCGTCAGCCATTGGGGCGCCAACCGCAAGCAACGCGTCTCGGGAGACTGCGAGAGGGTGGGCGGGTGGTGCAGCTTCTGCGGCGCCGGGCAGTAGCTCACGGACAGCGACGACGCGTGGGTGGTGCGGCGGAGATCGGCGGGGTTGGTGTCCGCAACCAACTGCTCCCTTGAGGACTTGTCAGTCGTCTTGCGCCATGCCGTCGCCCACCGACGCACCCGTCGATGCCAACACGGCCGCTACTGGCTCCCCTGTCGCCACATCCCCCGCGTCCGCGCGCGTCGCTGCAGACTTCGGCGTGCCCTTCGACCCTGCGCGCCCGCCCTCCTATGCAGACGGCATCAAGGTCTCGCTTATGATGCCCTTCCCCTCCTCTTCTCTGCACACGCGCCCTCACCCGACCATTGACCACACAAGAACCTTACGCCTCTGCACACATACGACATCCCCTCCAACCTTCTTTCTGCTGCCTGCTAGAGCGTGCGGCTTCAGGACCTGCGGCTCGACCGCGTCGCGCGCATGCCCTGCGCGCGCGATGCCCTGCTATACGGCATCGGGACTGGCCTCGCTGTCGGCTCCGCCCGCTTTCTCGCTTCCCGTGCGTGTTTTTTGGCTAAGTCGTCGCTTGCAACCACTCACACAATCATCCACTCGTGCGCGCGCGAACTCACGCAAACACATATGCATATCCCCTCTCGTCCACGTTATTTCTTGATCTCACACTCTCTTTGCCCCTCACACCCGTCAATTGGTTGGTTACAAGGCCGTCCGCGCTCCGCCGGCAACTGGGCCATCGCCACGTTCGCACTGACCACCCTGGCGTCCTGGGAGGTCTGCCGCTTACAGCGCCGCGTCGTGCAGGTCGAGCTGGAACGCGTCACCCCAAAGTAATCCAATTTGGATTGATCCCACGCAGTCAGCTCTCCCTTCCTTGCATGTTGAACGCAGGGGGGTCGGATGTGGAGTGTATGGCGTAGGTACGAACGTGCGTGCTTGACCCGCTCAACCTTATACACGCGTCGTGAGCACGTCACGATTCTTGTACAGTAAATTACTGGTGCGTTGCATCGTTATATCGTGGTGGAATGGATGAGTTGTGCTTGGGTTGTCGCGGCCCCAAAAAGCGGAATGAAAGTATCAGATTTTCGAGATTTACCTCTACAACCACATAACGATTTCGCATATTCCCGACACGCTTCTCGACGACAGGCCTTTTTTTTACCTTGCAGCTTCGGGCATGGCGGTTTCCCCGACCTCCAATCTGATTTGCCCGTGCTGCCCAATTCTCTTTTGCTTGTAGTTGCTCTTGCTTTTGGCGTTGGGTTTAAATGCTGGGTTGGTTGTACCTACTATGACTGCGACTCAGTTCCTTGCGCACCTCCGCCACCACAACTGCCGGCGCTGATGTTGGACGGCGTGCCGGCTCGCCTCCTGCGGGGCGAAGTCGCTTGCGCCGCTGATGTCGCCGTACCCTGGACCGCCACCGCCCGCAGTTGCTTGTAAACCACCGTAGTTGCAAAAGGGGGCCCGCGCCGCCTGGAACGCCGCACCCGGCAATGTCGTCGCTCCAACCATTCTTTGCTGCGACCATTTTGTTGTGCTGCTCCGCCGATCAGCTTGAGGCCAACTCACTGCTCTGCAACTGCCAAAAGTTTGCCGGACGCTTCGGCAACCTTTTTCTAGCTCGACGACGACTCTCTGGCGTGCGATAATCCCGGACGAAAACTCACCGAGAAGTGTCTTGCGGATCACTTCATCGGGAAAGCCTAGTTAGTTCAGTTTTGGTACTCTCAATGGAACGGGGCGCCGCCGATCGAAGAGCGACCGGGGTTGCACGCTCGCCATCTCTTTAGCGACACTGCCGTCCACTCACGAAAAGACAAATGGGAGGATGCTGTTCGACTGTTGATGGCGGCATCGGGACCAGCAAGAGGGGAAACACGGTGTGCTTGCAGCCATTTGTCGGCAGAGCCTTCATTGGACTCTGATTTGTGAACGGAACCCATTCCAGCTGATCGCTATCTTGTTGTGCGTTCGACCCTGTTCAACTGACCGCTCCATAAGCAGCCGTAGATTGCCGCTGATAAAGAAGTCCACAAGCCGATTAGCAAGGCACCGTAAGGGGGTGAGTAGGATTTACGTAAACTGCGCCACCGCAGTCACCTGTCACCGGCAGGCAAAATTTGGCAAACAAACCAACCAGCCCCGTATCACCTCGCCACCACCGCCATTATCGCCACCCACCCACCACCACCAGCCTGCCTGCCTGCCACCCTATCGGCCCCGCCGGCTAGCAACGTGCCTTGCCGCTGCTGCCCCTCCAGTCGTGACTTCAGACTCTGAATTGCTGCGACACAACCTTAATCTCCCGCCCCTGCCGCTCTCCACCGTGTTCCTGGACGACATGATGGGAAGCGGGAGTCCGTCGAGTGCCAGGGATGCGGATCCTCTCACCTCTGAATCCGCTCCGGTCGTTGCTTGTGCCTACAACGACCACTCCGGGAGCGACCACCTCGTTTTCATCTCATATCGGGTGGACTGCGACAAGGACGTGGCTGAGAAGGTCTGGCTGAGCATTGAGAAGAAGTTGAACAGGGACCACCATCAAGAGAAGGCATGCGTGTTCCTCGACAAATACTGCCTCGAAATGGGCGAGGACTTCAAAGCCAGCTTTGTTGCCGCCATCAGGCACTGCCGCGTCATAGTTTACTTGTTCAGCCAAGCGTCCCTGGAAAAGATGAAAGCGAATCTCGAAGCTGGCAAAGTCTGTGATACGTCATTCACTCTTCTGTTGATGTGGTTCTTTTTAACAGCCTGACAACGTCCTGGTTGAAATGGAGGAAGGTCTTCACCGACGGGATCAAGTTGTACTCGTGCCGGTGCGAATCGGCAAACGTATCAACAAAACGACGCTGGAAGACTTTGAGCCATGGGCACATTACGGTTCTTGCCGTGGATTGTACCACACTGATTCAAGCCAAGGATTTGGTACGCAATCTCTCGAAGACACTATAATGTCGGTCTTTAAGCTCCAGGCCATCCCGCTCGACCCCAACTCAATTGAGTCCGCTGTGCAAGAAATCATGGGCGTGGTTCGGAAGAAAGCATTTCCGACCACAACACGGAATCCAGGCGATTCCCGCGGGGAATCAGGGCGAGCTGGAGTTGCTATTCCTCCACTGCGTGATCGACCTGATCCAGTGCCGTACATTGACCGCTCTGACATATGGGCTGCCATTGATGCCTCGTTTATAAAAGAAAAAGAAGTGATATTGCGGGGTGTTGGCGGGTCGGGCAAGACATTTCTAGCTACACGGTACGCATTCAAGCACGTCGAAGTTGGCGACACTGTTGGCTGGTTCAAGGCTGACTCGGCGGAATATCTCGTTGAAAGCTGCAGGGAGTACTGCAAGTGGGCGTGGGAAGTCCATAAGTCTGACAGGCAGGATTCCCTCGACAACATGTCTTTCCAGCAGCTTTTGACCAAGATGGTCGAGGACACAGCGCCAAGATCAGCAAACCTTCTGGTTTTGGACAATGTGGAAGACTACAAGGACGTACGCAGTCTCATTAGTGCACATCAAAAAACAGACACCCGCTTTCTGATCACGACGCGGTATCAGCTGACTGAACACGATGGGCCAGACGCGAATTTGAAGCACACGATCTTGGTAGACTTGCCTGCAGAAGACAAATGTGTCCGATTTCTTCAGGAGAAGTGCAGCGACCGCTCGCTTACCAAAGAAGAAGCAACATTGATTGCCGAAACGTGCCACTGGCTCCCACTGCGTCTTGGGACAGCAGGGGCGTATCTTCAGAGAAATCCTGGTGTTTCACCCGCCCAGTACGTCGAGAAGGTCAAAAAAGTCAAAGTGAGCACAAATTCGAAGACAAAAGAAAAGATCTATCCAGAAGTCAGCCTGTCCATTGATACACTCAAGAACTTGTCTGAGCACGGCCATAGTCTACTTTTACTGCTTGCAAACATCGACCCAGACCATATTGTACTGAAGATTGTCAAGAGTTGGTTTTGCGAACAGAAACTGCAAACGTTCTTGGTCCGAGGGTGGAATTTCGGATTGAGACCGGCGGAGTTTGACGAAGCTCTTCAAGCCTGCGTTGATCTCAATCTCCTCTCGGCCACAAATGAGGCCTCGGTGGCTTCAATTCATCGCTGCATCCAAGCCGACGTCGCGGAGAGGATAGAACTGATGAAAAGGGCGCGAGAACAGGCAGCACGCTTTAAGGAGTTTTATAAAAGGGAACTTTTGGATGAAGGGAACCTTTTACGTGCGTTGCAAGGAGTTGATTATGGCTTTGTGCGTGCAGCAATCGCGTCGAGGTCAACACTTTATTTAGATGGTACGTTCTTCAAAATTATTCTTTTAATTTCGAATTTCTCATCATTTACAACTGAATTTCAGGAGGAAAAATTGGCAACCAAGGAGCGCGCACGCTCGCTGCAGCGCTAATGACCAACACGGCTTTGCAGACCCTCTACCTTTACAGTGAGTCTCAACAGCAAATTTCTCTATCCACATTAATATCACTGACCCTGTGGCGTGAAATTCTTCAATTTCAGGGAATGAAATCAGCAATGAGGGCGCACGTGCACTCGCTGAGGCGCTGAAATCAAACACCGCTTTGCACGAACTCGTTCTTACAAGTAAGCCTGAACAGCATTTTTGTCTGTGCAGATTGACATCCCTGACGCTGTGGCGTGAAACTCTTTAAATTCAGGGAATAAAATTGGCGATGAAGGCGCTTGTGCGCTTGCTGAGGCACTGAAATCCAACACCTCATTGAACAAACTCGGCCTTGACAGTGAGTCTGAACAGCAATTTTCTCCGTTCCAATTGATCCCTCTAACAATGTGGCGTAAATTTCTTCCATTTCAGGGAATAGGATCAGCAACGAAGGCGCTTGTGACCTTGCTGAGGCACTGGCATCAAACACTGCTTTGCAGGGCCTCAATCTTTCCCGTGAGTTTGAGCAGCAATTTCTCAGTTCTCACTCATCTCCCTGGCATTGTGACGTGAAATTCTTCCATTTAGATAATTCAATCAGCCATGAAGGCGCTTGTGTGCTTGCTGAGGCGCTGAAATCAAACGCCACTTTGCAGAATCTCAACCTTTGGAGTGAGTTTGAACTGCAATTTCCTCTGCTAAGGTTTATCTTACTGGCACTGGTGGTGCCAAATTCTTCCATTTAGAAAATAAAATCGGAGATGAAGGCGCTTGCGCACTTGCTGAGGTGCTGAAATCAAACACGGCATTGCAGACACTCAACCTTCATGGTGAGGCTGAACTGCAATCCTCTTTGTTCTGATTGATCTCGCTGACACTGTGGTGTGAAATTCTTCCATTTTAGGGAATAGGATCAGCAATGAAGGCGCTCGCGAGCTTGCTGATGCACTGACATCAAACACATCTTTGCAGACCCTTGGCCTTGACAGTGAGTCTGAACAGAAGTTTTCTGTTAAAATTGATCTTCCTGACACTGTGGCGTGAATTTCTTCCAAATTAGATAATTCGATTGGTAGCGAAGGCGCTTGCGCACTTGCTGAGTCCCTGAAATCAAACACTGCTTTGCAGAGCCTCAGCCTTTGGGGTGAGTCTAAACAGCAAATTTCTTTGTTCAGATCGATCTCCCTGACACTCTAGTGTCAATTCCTTCTATTTAAGATAATTCAATAAGCGATGAGGGTGCTTGCGCACTTGCTGCGTCGCTGAAATCAAACACCTCTTTGCAGAGCCTTTCCATTTCAGATAATTCAATCAGCGATGAAAGCAGCCACGCGCTTGCTGAGGCACTGAAATCAAACGCCACTTTGCAGAACCTCAACCTTTCTTGTGAGTGTGAACAGCAATTTTCCCTGTTCAGATTGATCTCCCTGACGCTGTAGCGTGAAATTCTTCCGCTTCAGGGAATAGAATCAGCGATGAAGGCGCTCGTGTGCTCGCTGAAACGCTGAAATCAAACAGCACTTTGCAGGCGCTGGACCTTCGGAGTGAGTCTTTCCGGAAATTTTCTCAGTTAGGATTGATGAAATTCTTCCCGATTCAGGAAATTCAATCGGCAACGAACGTGCTCGTGCACTAAAATCGACTTCGAAGTGTCAAGTGTACGTTTGAAATCGAGTGCGATGCTTGGGAATACGCGCGAGACGGGCGGTTGTGAAATAAACCATTGATTTTGTGCGGCTGTTAGGTACGAAAATTCTCGTGCTTTTTGGGACCACGGTTGCATTGTGGTCGCATTGTGCAGTTGTGAGTGTGGGGATGTTGGCGACCCCCTTGCTGTGCCATTTTTAGTTTAGTGCCTAAAATTACTTCTACAATTTGGGAGTTCAAGTAGATTACTTTCTACGAATTATTGCCATCGTCGTCTGCGGCCCCTTCCCCCTTGGCCGCGACTTGATGATCTATTTGGAAAAAAATGACGGCGGATTAATAGCAACGTTGAATTGGATTTCGAATGGATTGCTGGTAGTAGGTAATATTCGAACCTTTAGGTCATCCAGATCTTGCAACCGAGGGGAAGGGCCTTGATGAATATATTTACTGCGTAGAATGCTTAGATATAAGAGTTGGAATAGACCTCACATTCGCTGCTGGCACTCTCACTGACAATACTGTGTTTGCGCATCTCTGATAAGACGGTGGGCAGTGTTGAGGGGGATCGGTGTAAGTTAAATGAGCAAGGGGGAGGTGCAGGGGAAGGGGTGTGAGGCGGGAGTCGACCGAGTCCGTCACGCAGGTGTGGGTAGTGACCGTGAGCGGACTTTAGAGAGAGACAAAGAGACTGAGCGAGAGAGTATATAGAGAGTAAGTATGTGTGTATGTGTGTGTGTAGGTGTAGGTGTGTTTTTGAGAGAAGGCATGGAGCCGTGGAAGTGCGATAGCAATACGTTCGTTCGTGCGTGTCTGTTTCGTGGCGGCTTCAGGGTCTGGGCTGACCCGTATTGAGTTACATACACAGGCTGGCCATATCTATCTGTCTGCCAGTCTGTCTACTGGGCCCAAGACGCCACGCCACCGCCACTCGTTCACCCAAACCTAAATGAGAAATCTGAAGTGCTGGGTGAATCCGAAGTGCTGGGTTATTTACGCTAAATTTGTCGGCTCCCTCATGTGCTGTCCATTTTTACTAGCCGCAGATGTCACTGAGCAATATAGTTGTGAACAAATCCAAATTTTATTTGCGAGGACAATAAATCTTAAACAACTGATTATCAAGCCCTCACCAATGGCAAATAGTGTTCTCGATTGTGTGTTTATAGATTCATTGTTCAATCATGTGCATCCTTATTGGTGGCATGTGAAGGAAGTGCGGGAACTACTTTCTATTGATATGACTTTTCACCATGCTACTGTGTATCAGGGGATTCCTAAAGGCATCAGGGGACTCTGCCAGTCTGGTCAGTTCACAACCACGGAAGACAGAAATTTGTCGAAGTAGAAAAATATTCCAAAATGAGGTAGCCGGAAAATGTGAATGGGAATATTTTGGCATGATTTGCCAGCTGTAGAGTAAGTAGTAGTATGAATCAAAACATGTAAATACTGATATCATATTTCAATGTACGACATGCTTGATCACATTTGACTTTCAATCCTCATAGTAATATCATAAGATTAAAGTAACTGATAAAAGTAACACTGGGAATTCATAGCCCAATAGAAATGTTATCAACGTATTTGACATACAATTATGGTAAAATACCTAGTAGACCTCCATGGTGTGTGGGAGAGCAAAACTAGTGCGGGAGGTCAGCAGCAACTACCTGAAACAGCCTGATGAGGGTGGTGAATAGCCCGTGGCAATTTCATTTACCAGGAGCTTACAGGCTGTTGTCGCTTAACATATTGGCACTTACGCTCTACCTCACCCTTTCTTTTGCCTCCCAAGAATTGAAATGGGAATAATGAATAGAGCAGAGAAAGTCATCATATGGGTGGTGATGGAGAGCAATCATGCACCTGTACATAACCATGCTACCACACTACACAGTTTTAGTGGTCACACCAGTGATGCAAGGTCGGCTCGGACGACGACGGTCTGCCACCCACCACCCACCCAGCAACAAAACGAAAAATTTCCACAAAAAGACGAACTCGCCAGGCGGCTGTTGCCGTCACCCACCTTGCTCGCTCGCTCGCTGCCGCCGCCGCCGCGCCAACCCGCGCCCCACCCACCCTCCTTCACCCCTGCTCTCTCCGACTGCCACGCTGCCTTCCTACACGCTCCTCCTCCGCAGCTCACCCCTCCTAATCGCTAGCTCCGACGTCCCCGTCAACTTCTCCATCGTGAGATGGAGGTCCAGCGGCCACCACCGCCGCAGCTTCAGCAGCAACAGCAATCGCAGCAACAGCTTCCACAGCAGCAGCAGCCGGTCTATACGCTGCCAGGCGTGTTGCACTATCTCCAGATAGAGTGGCGCCGGTTTGAGCGTGAGCGCAACGAGTGGGAGCTTGAACGCTCCGATCTGAACGTGGGCTCGTAGTCTGCCCTGAGATGTGCCCGCGTTGTCCTTAAATTCTCCTCTTCCCGCACGGATTCCGATCTTCGACGTTCTCTCCATTCTCTCTCTCTCTATCGCTATCCCTCCACCTTTCTCTAACCCTTCAATTTGCAGGCCAAGCTTTCGTTTCTGGAGAACGAGCGGAGAGGACTTGAGAATCTTAAAACCGACCTGGCCCGCCGCGTGCGCATGTTAGAGTATGCATTGCGACAGGAAAGGTACGCCCCGCCCAAAATAGCCACTCACACGCACTCTCTCCACACCCCTGCCTACATCCTACTGCATGCATTGGTCACGCTTCTGAGCGCTGCTCACCTTTCCATCGGTTTCAAGGGGAAAACTCCTGGCGCAGCAACAGCAAATACAGCAGCAGCAGCCGTCCATCGCGGGGACGACCTCGCCCCCGCCGACTTCGAGTTCTCCCGCCGCGACAGCCTTGCAGCAGCCTCCGCTCGGGCCTGCTCAGTCGGTCAGCCCGGACGTTGTCCCGCTCTCTCCCTCGAACAATAACCAGCCGTCGCGCACCGCCGGCGCAAACGATGAGTTCGACGCCAAGAGTGGATCTGCAGCTGGAGTCAACAGCCGAGGACCCCCACTCCAGACCGGAAACAATCCCGGTGCATTGCTGGAGTATTCCAAAGGCATAGGAAACCTGCGAACTAGAGAGATCCTAAAAAAGTAAGAGCGCTGGGGATGGGCGGTTGGGTGGAGCGACAGAGGAAAGGGGAAAAGAGAGAGCGAGCGAGAGAGAGAGTGCGTGTGTGTGTTGCATGCTATTTTCATGCTAGTGTGGAAAGGGGGGAGTGATGAGTGTCTGTCTTCTCTCGCTCTAGTTTTACTTGCTGATCCCTCTCTTTCTTGGCAATCCCAAAGCTATCTTCGAGAAGCAAACTACTTGCTGGCGCACTCTGGCATCTCCACCGTTACAAGCCCAAAGATTGGCACTACCTACTCGCAGCTCCCCACAAATCCGTCCTCGCAGCCGTCCGTTGACTCCGACCCGGCCTCCACCACTGCGACCCACTCCTCTGCGCCCTACAGCGAGCCACCCACCTCACAACCACCCGTGACGACTAAGAAGACGCCGGCTGGAATTGAACCGACGGGCCCTCCGCATATGCAGAGCGCGTCCCCACCGCCGGAGCCCGACCAGCAGACCCCGACGGGGACTGACACGCCACAGGCACCAAATCTGCGCGACGCCCGCAAGACCCGGCGGGTTGTGCCAGAGCCTGCTCCGCCGTTGAAACCTGCTCTCGAAGCCCCGGAGGGCAAGCTTGGCGGTGCCGCTCACCAAGGTGGACATGAAGCGATGGCCGAGATCGAAGCTGGCAGGTCGGCGCGAGCATCGCTGCCGGTACGGCTTGGGGACTGC
>JADGKE010003332.1:0-11890 GCA_026954515.1 Cladochytrium tenue
AGCGGGACCTGGCCAATCGCTACGTTGGTCCCGTCGGACTTGACCCAGTAGACAGTGACGGGGTTGTCGAAATATATGGAGGCGTCGATAAAACCGGCGTTGGTGACAGAGCCGGTCGCCGCAAGGACAAACGACGTATTGGTAGCACCCGTGATGGAGGTGCTGTCGAGAGTCAGGTTGGACGACTGGAGGGCCGCCTGAGCGATCTTGGGGCCAATGACGAACAGCAGCAGAGGCACCAGTACGGCCACAAGGACTAGCGCGACGCCACCGCATACGAACAGGCAGATTCGGCGCCGGCGGTTGAACTTGATACCGCATACCCTATACTCCGGAATCACCTTGAACGGCATCAGCGGAACGTCGGCTCCGTCGTCGCCCAGATCCCGGCCTAACGCTGGTGAGCCGCCGCCACCACCGCCGCCGCCGCCGGCAGCGGGCGCGAAGGTCTCACCCGGCGGCACATAAGCACCACCGCCGGCGTAGGCGGTGCGCAGCGCCTCAGGGCGTACGACTTCGCCGGCTTCGGACGAGGAGGAAGACGAGGTGGCGGCCATGTAGTGGTCGGAGATGTCCCCAGCATCGACGGGCGGCATGCGCGGCGTCGGGGCAGCAGCCATGGTGGCGGTAGCGGCAACGGCAGCGGCGGTAGGAGCGGGGGTGGCGGCGGTGATAATGGCGATGCGGTGACGGCGGTGGGCGGCGGAGGAAGGAGGCTTGCTTGGGTGGGGGCGTGCGTCGCTCTGTTGTTTGGTCTTGCGGCCAAGCTCGTGGCACACGACTGTCCATGCACGACGTGACGCAAGCGCAATTGCTCACGAGACCCCCACACGTGTGCCACGCCGCCGGTTCACGCGACTTGTCTGGTGGCTATCTATTTTTTTCGTTCCAGTCCCCCTCCCTGTCTGCCCTGTCTCACTCTCTCCCCGTCTAAGATAGAGTAAATGAGCACACAGTCACACAGGAAGGCGTGACGTCAAGGATGAAGATGCGCTCGTGTTGCGACAATCACGGCATTTGCGTATAAATACATTCATGCATCTTTGACCTTAAAGAGTGCGTGGTGGGTGGATAGTGTCGGGTGGTATATTGAATGGAAATTTACAAATCCTTCTTCTCATTTCGAGTGGGCGATACAGGGTCGCGAACACAGAGAGCAGCAGCGTAGTTTTGTTCACAGATCCGGCGAACGCAGCAGTTGGAAGCAAAGACTGGCTTGGCGCCCTCTTAGTGCCCGGTCGAACCAGCCCGCTCAGTATTCGGTCAAGTTGGCAAACTCAATGTTCGGCGGCGCTGGCAGCGTACCGTACTTCCTGTCCGGCTGTATGGCGCATACCTTCCCGTACTCCCCTAAGCGCAGGTGCCCCGTCGCACGCTGCACGTAGTCCACGTCCTCGCCGAACTGCACGCGCCGGTGGAGCCCGAAACGCCCCGCCACCACCGCCAACGATGCCTGGCACAGATCCTCGTCGCGTTCGCGGTCCGCCACGAACCCACCCAGCATCAGCCCCGAGTCTACTGCGAACCGCACCGGGTGCCGCAGAGCCCGCCCCGCCCGCGCGTATCCCGCAGTGCGCCCCGGCACCGCAGTCAGCGCCCACCATAGTATCTCAAACACCTTGACTGTGATCGCTACCACCGATCCCACCGCCGCCGCGATCACCGCCACCTCCGGGATCGTCAGTCGGCCCGCTCCGACGTACCCATAGTAGTCGCACGCCTGCGTCTCCCCCGACGAGTACTGCATCAGCGCAAAATTGGCCGCGGCACCGGCTGCCGCGGCCACCCCACTGAACATGCTGTCGCTGTGGTAGAACCCGTCCGTCCTCGCCGCCCATTGCAGCGCGTTGGCTACTGTGCCCCCGTCGCTCGGGTAGTACGTGCCGTTGCCCAGAACCCGCGTCACTGAATCCACCACAATATCAGCCACGCTGAACGGGTCGCCAACGTCAAAGAAGGCGATCCGCCCCTGCGACCCGTACAACCCCAGCGAGTTTGCAGTCGTCGCGTCGAACTTAATGTCATGGTCGTTGACGTGGGTCAGGCGCCCGCCTGTCACCATCAGCCACTCATCCGCAACGAAAGAGTACTCGCAGAGCCCGTGGCCAATCGTTAGCTCAATTGTGCAGTGCTGCTCGAACGGCGACTGGATCACCTGGCCGGTAGAATCACTGACGGCTGTGCCGGCCGGCATGAGCACGGTAGTCTGGAACATTACGCTGAGCTTGTCGTTGGAGAGAATCGTGCTCTTTAGAGTCGTCCCGGAGTCGGTCGTCAAGTCGTCGCGAACAATCCCGTCGTCGCACAGCACTTCGATCAGGTACACTGGGCATTCGTTTGAGATGCTAAACTTTTCCATCGGGTTCGCCAACGGCCATCCTGGTGGAAGAGGTAAGTCCAGCGACACCAGGTGCGGTTTGTTAGATCAAGTTACCTGCCCAACCTCCGATAAGCCCATCGCTCAGAGGAAGCCCAAAGTTATCGATAGTAGCAAAATCGATTTCGCCCTGCAGGAATTGTTGAAGGTCGATGTTCTCCGGCAGCGAGCTGTTTGTGTAATCCGGGGGGACACACTGGTCAGCCAGCACGTGGCTGGGAACAGCCTCCCACGAGTACAGGATACTGCAGGCCACGATGATTATCTCAGCGCACAGCTCGACAAAACCGCTTGCCCGTGAAACAGTGTGCGCCGGGCTGTATTTGCCATTGGACCAGTAGTCTCGCAGTTCCAGAATGGTGATGGTGCCGCGCAGCAGATCGCTGGCCGTGATCGATAGCCGCACGACCTGTGAGATCTTGCGTCCCGCAACGTTCGACAGAACCACCAGGAAGATTACAAACAGCTGCACGAAGTTGTAGACCCAGATGCCCGGCATCGTGAGCGACAGCGACAGTACCAGAAATGTAGTCACCGCCGTGTGCGCCGCGACCATAACCCCGAGCCACGCGCAGATCTCGAATCGGTGGTCCGCCATCACCGTTAGCACGAACCGTGTCACCCGCTGCTCCAGCACCCACTGCCACGTGCTGTTCAGCCAGCGGATCAGAGGGTGCACCCGCTTCAGCTCCGAGCTGACCGACCGCCGACGTCCGCGCGACGACGACACTGATGCCGTGTCATCTGGGGACCGGCCTCCACCAACACGCCCGCCAAAAACCATCCCAATGTTCGAGAGCCGCCGTGTGAGCGGGCCCAACGATGGACGCGGCGACGCGCCGCTCGCCGGCGACCCTCCAGAGCTGAACGACGCGACCTCGTCGCGGATCTTCGCCGACGTATTTTCGGTGATGTCGTCCCAACCGGTGCGCCCGGCCGCCTCGCTGGGTGTATCCAATGACGGTGAGTCCTCCTGTACAGATTCTTCCGGTGTTTGCTCGGCGGCGGGAAACTTGAATGGTCCCGGGCGGGGCGGATCGCGTCGCACCTGCTGCGACGGGCCCACTAGGCCTTCGCGAGAACTAGCCTCGCTCGAGTCGCCAACTATTCGGGAAGCCCCGGTCCCAGTCGATAGATTTGTCGAGTTTCCGGCAACACTCGTGCTCGCGATCGTTTCGCCCGTCGGCTGCACCACACGTGGTAGATCTTCCGCTGTGATCAATGTAATTGCTGGCGGCTCACAGACAGTGGAGCCCGGCTGCTCGTCCGCCTGTGGCATCTTGAACCGTATCACACTCGGCTGTCGCCCCAGCACCTGTCGTGGGCCGCGGCCCGCCACTGCTCCGGCAGCCGTCGTCGTCGCTCCCACGTCTACCGTACCCCTACCAGTTACGCCACCACCGATAGACCGCCGCTCAACAGACGCGGGCACCGCCGCCATCCCGCTCCTGTTCAGTTGCACGCTGCTCCGCATCGCGCTAGCCGGTATGTGAGGCTCATTTACTCCGACCCGCGACGGTCCCTCTAGACGCGTCCTGCCGCCGACTCCGCTACCGTTAGTGAGACTGGGCCGCATCAGGGCCCCATCGGGGGCTGTAACACCCGGAATGAGCGGCAGTGACCCCGATCGTCGCCTCAGGCCCGAGAACGACGACGGCGGCTCCGCCGCGTTACTCGAGCTGGTGCCGTGCCTGCCGCGCCCCATGGAGCGGCTGAGCTGGTTGAACTAGCTGACAGTAAAAAGACCCGCGCGGCGCTGCCCCTGGCCTCCTCGGACTACAGTCACCGACTCCTGTTGAGTCAAGGATAGCCCCGAGCTGGCGGCCGGCGGTGCCGGTGCCACGGTTTGACAGCCAAGAGGTTTGTCAGAAGCAACGAGCTGCCAGCCGTCAAGTTGTTCGCCCCTTACCCAGTTTTCTGCACAGGATGTACTTTCCACAGACATTATGTTACTACTTTGCCCAGCAGTGGCGCGTGCCCACTGTTCGCTGCAGCCAGGAACGTGCAAAGCTTACTTGCCTGTATGGTGTGACGTATTTCGCAAGCCCCATAACACCAATCAAAGCCGCCATTTCCCCGTCCCCCCCCTCCCTTCCTTCTTTTACCTCTGAGTACTTGTCTATCGCTTCTTCTGTTCTGTCAACGTCACCACCCTGCCATTCACTCATTCCTCCTCCTGTTGGGACACATAAAATCAAGGGACGACGAGGGCCAAAATTTCACGCCAGGCCATTTCTAGCAACAATAAAGAGCATGCTCCTGTGGTAAGTAAAATAATCACGTGCGCTCAGTGAGTGAGAATTGCTGCTGATATACTTGTAATTAGAATCCGCTTCAGAGGGCCATCTTTGACAACAACGAGCACCAGGGGTTGACCCTGCGAATGAGAGCCACCTCGTCACCGAAACAGATCCCACAACTGGCAAAGTAGCACTTGCCTACGCGATTGAGAGGGGCCAATCACGCATCGCGCTAGCGCTGATTCAGCGCGGCTGTACAGCCCAGATTGCTGGCGGCGCCAATTTTCTGCTACGCGAAGCGGCGCGTGTTGGCCTCAAAGACGTAGCCAAGGCACTCTTACTATCTGGGTCCAGTGTCAATGCCTCTTCGTCCACAGGAGACACACCGCTGCACTTTGCGGCGCGAGAAGACCACGTTGAGGTAGCGCGGCCGCTGCTGCAATGGGACGGCAACCGGGACGCACGCAATGGCCGCCGTCGCTCTCCGGACTCTGGCTCGACTGCTGCTACGGCTCCTCTACCGTCATAATCTCGCTGATCGGCCCCAGACACAATGCTGAAATACCGAAAGGGATTGTCTGAAGATGTATTTGATGGTCGGCCCCTCCCCCGTCGACCAAGATTTCTACACCCCGCTAGTGCTAAGCGCCAGGGTCCGGCTCCTCGTGGGGACCGTCTTAAAGTTATTGCGGTTTGTTCTTGGTCTGATTGTCGGCAACACAACCATTGACTCCTTTTAACATTATCGTGTCACACTTGTTGTCACGATCGAAGTTATTTCTGTTCACCTCTTCCAGCACGGAAAAATCTCAAGCAGGGGAAAGGGGGATTCAAGTAAGCAAGAGAACGAGATATATCCAAGCCAGGTGACGTGTAGTTGTCATTGAAAATGTGGCGTCAACACTAGCTACGAGATGGTGTCGATGCCGCCGAAGTCAGAGGGCCTAAATATTGGAACGAAGGAAAAGCAGACTTGAAGGGAAAGAAAGAAATGACAAAAATAAAAAAAAAACAAGGCGATATGGGAGAAGGGACAAGAATACAACTGCTGGAATCAATCCATGGGCTGATTTCCCACGGGCTGATCCCGAAATTTGATCATAACCACTGATGTGTCTGCACCAGCAAAATATTCTTGACTGAAATATGCCGAGCAGCCCTCGTAAGTTGGCCGAAAAGTGGGAAGAAGCCAAATTCTTCTCGTTGGGAGGCTGGCATGGTGTTGGATCAACCATTGTGGCCCATCAAGCGAGAGAGGGCTGCTTGACGAGACTGTGTTGCTTTTAATGATGATGTCGCCGGCCATTCTGGTCCATGTTAAAGTGCTCCAGTGAATAGACACATTCAAGTGATCCGTAGATTTGATAATCAGGTTGTCAGAACCAACACAAATGGCCGTAACCCAGGATGTATGGCCCACCAGCACTGACTGTTGCATGCCTGTCGCTGCATCCCACACCCTCAGAGTCTTGTCCTGCGACCCAGACACAATCCATCGGCCGTCAGGGCTGACTGCAACTGCTGTGACTCCAAGAGTATGGCCTCTCAGCACTAAATGCTGCACACTCGTCATTGCGTCCCACACCCTCACTGTCCCATCAGCTGACCCAGAAATAATCCATCGGCCATCGGGGCAGACTGCAACTGCTGTGACTGTGTTAGTGTGGCCCTCAAGCACGGACTGCTGCATGCCTGATGCTGCTTCCCACACCCGCACAGTCTTGTCATATGACCCAGACACAATCCATTGACCATCAGGGGTGACTGCAATAGCTTTGACCATATCAGTATGGCCCTTGGGCACAGATTGCTGCAACACTGTCACTACGTCCCACACCCTCAAAGTCATATCATCTGATCCAGATACAATCCATTGGTTATCGGGGCTGACTGCAACTGCTGTTATTCCACTTGTATGGCCCTCCAGCACAGACTGCTGCAAACCTGTCATCGCATCCCATACCCTCACGGTCCTATCATCTGACCCAGACACAATCCATCGGCCATCAGGGCTTACTGCAATTGCTCTGACCGTATTGGTATGGTCCTTGAGCACGTTCTGCTGCACTCCAGTTGCTGCATCCCACACCCTTACAGTCTCGTCCCACGACCCAGACACAATCCATTGACCGTTGGGGCTAAATGCAAGTGCTGTGACCCTGGCAGTATGGCCCTCGAGCACAGATCGTTGCACACCTGTTACTGCATCCCACAACATCACATTCTCGTCATCTGACCCTGACACAATCCATTGGCTATCAGGGCTGACTGCAACTGCTGTGACCGGAGCAGTATGGCCCTCAAGCACGGACTGCTGCACGCCAGTTGTTGCATCCCACACCCGCGCAGTCTTGTCATATGACCCGGACACAATCCATCGGCCATCAGGGCTGACTGCTACAGTTCTGATTGTATTCGTATGTCCCTCAAGCACGAACTGCTGCACCTCCGCCGCTGTGTCCCACACCCTCAGAGTCTTGTCACTCGACCCAGACACAATCCATCTGCCATCAGGGCTGATTGCCACTGCTGTTAATCCACGTGTATGGCCCTCGAGCACGGATTGCTGTACACCTGTCACTGCGTCCCAAACCCTCACAGTCTTGTCATATGACCCAGACACAATCAAATGGCCATCAGGGCTGACTGCCGCTGCTGTTACATAAGAGGTATGGCCTTCGAGGATATTGATAACCGCAGGCCACTGCTGTTCTCTCGGAACAATCAAGACTGGGGCGGGAATCTCTGTTGGCAAACGTGGAAAGTAGTACTTGTATAATTCAGTCTGCTCTGGAGAAAATGGTATCGCTGTTGCATAAACTTGTAGAGCAGACGCGCTCATTGGCGCTACGAAACGCTGTACAAGGCGCTGAAGATCCCGGAAGAGCTCCCGAATTGTATCTGAATCCGGCAGCTGTGGTGGATAGAACTGCATAAGCGTGTTTGCGACGGAGACTGCCTGTGGTACTTTTGACAGGAGGCTGAGCGCCTCAATCCAGAAAAGCAGCTTTTCCTTCATGAAATATGCCACCTCATAAGCAAGAGTTGGTTGTAAATATCGTTGTGTTGCGGTGACCGAGTCTTTGCAGTGCTCATGGAAGTGCAACACAGCGTAGCGTATATTCTCTGCAATTTTCGACTGAACAACTGCATTGAAGTCCGGTATATCCGCGTTAAGAGCATCAATAGGAAGCGCTAAACATTGAAAGTTAGGAGGCAGAACAACAGCTATTTGAAGTGTACATACCTGCCATATTAAAATGAAGACCTTTTCCCATAGCACCTAAGGACAATTTCGCCATTCGCTCGTGCTGTTCTGTAAGCGAGACACAGAACCTGGGATCATTGCAACGTGTCGGATCCGTTAGAAAGTCCTTGACTGACTTGTGCATCACGGTAACGCATTTTTTTCTTGCATCATCGATGAGAACGGCTTCGAGGTTTCGGACCTCCATTTTCACCAAATCAACGTCCACCTGAAGCAGACTGGCAATGCCACGGACTGTGAGTGGCTCTACCGCACAGATGATTGTAGCAAGAACACGGAACAAAAGCGATGCCCTTCCCATCTCGCCAAATATGCGCGAAAATGTGGTCTTGTAGAGTTGGTCCACGCTGTTGCTGTCCCCTTCTGCAGCGGGCAATTCCTTGATCAAGTCCAAAGGTACATGTACGTTGCCCCTAGCCATTGCGCATCTTTCAATTTCGTTGCATGCCAAGACGAGCCAAATAAAAGTTCCCCCAAATTTTTCAACAAGTAACTCCGGCCCCTGGATCAGAGCATCTTCTTCAGCGTTCATTTCCTGCAGTTTCGTCTTCGCAAAAATCAGGGCGTCCTTGTGGTTGTCGTGATCGTTGGGAGAAAGTGTCTGGGTGCTTAGCTGACCGAAAGCTGCCACGATGTCATCCTCCAATCGGGAGGTTACAAAAATTTTGACTTTAGGAGGTAGCTTTTTGCAATGAACAGAGAATACGCGCAGAATTTCATGACGGTAGTCGATGTTTCCGCATTCGTCAAGGGCGTCGACACACAGGACAACAGGCTGCTGGTCGGGATCACCGTGGGCGAAAATCTCTTGCAGCGGAACCAGCATTAGGGAATTAAAGAGCTGTGAGATCGGGTCGCGATCCAGATCCAGTTTTGTGCGAACCTTGCCAATCTTTCGTGCAAACGTGTTGGACCACATGCACAGAGAAAAGGCCAAAGTTCGTATCAGATTACGTGCGCTGTTTCGCCCGGTGTCATCGTGGCGACAGAAAAATATTCCGCCGAGCAGATTTCGACTCTTGAGCTCCTCAGCAACGACAGCAGCCATCACAGACTTTCCAACACCTGGGCCACCCTGGAGCCAAAGCACGCAGTCCTCTGTTGACGACGTATAGCTCGGTATGTCCAAGAATTCCAGGACTCGTCGCAGCAACCACTGCCTCGTACCTTTGAGATGATTCTTGTATAGAAAGCTTTGCTGTTCGGCCATATCGTGGTCAAGGGGCTGTAGCCAATCCCTTAGTAACTTGACAGCGCCATCTTCAAAGGCGGGGACCGGAAGGTGAGACTGCAGTGGTTCATTTTTCAAGGAGTGAACAGCTTGCGCTGCTGGCGGTACTTGAATTAACCCTGAATCGGTTGGGCGCTTGGGTCCGTTATCATTGACGTTAACTGACTGTGCGAACGATTTTACGAGGCGGTCAACTTCGGCATTATGATCTGTCGGATACGGACTCTGCGGCGGCGCGCTGGTGTCCACTGATGGAGCTGGGTGCCTCATCATGCGCATGGATCCTTCAAAAGAGCCAAACGCCTGATTTCAAAAATGAGAAAGCTATTGCGTGGTAAAAAATAATTCGCGTACATTTGATGACCACCCGATTCCGGTTCGCGATGTCGAGTTGCTTCCGCTTGCCGGGAAAAAATTGCTTCCGCTAGACTCACCGTTGCCAGCGTTATTCGGGCCACTCCATGGTCCCGACTCGCCGTTAGACGTCGCCTCCGGAGAGATTCCGAAGATGTCGTACCCATGTTTGTCGCAGTACCATTCCACACCGTATTTATTGAAAACCCCGCTAGTTACCATGAACCATTCTCTCAGTTTCGTCTTTTTTTGCGTAGGTTCAAAGACTAAATGCCTTTGTAAGAAATTCTCATGCAAAAAAAATCATCACGAGTGACTCACCTCTCAGTTTTCGTATCTTTGATATCAGATTATAATCTTCAACGTCCCTGTCCATGTCATCGTCTGTATAGCCTTTTTCGTCTTAGCATGAAATAAAAAAATTAACGTGTTGGACATACCCAGCTCTAGGTCAATCGCGTGAACCAGCCGGAACTTCGCAAAACGGAACAAGCCCGCAAACTGAATTCGCTCGGTAAACAGCATGCTGTAAGATTGAAGTGAAATCGTTCGAGTTCCAACATTGATGCCTGTCCTCATCCATATTGCTTTAACGTCGGCATCGGAATACAAACCGATCGACGCATCTTCACAAGAATCATCATAATCATCCTGATCTTCAATCCGAGCAGGTTCATCAGAATCCACATTATCGCTTTGGCCTTCGATCAGATCTCGTTCACCAGTAAGCTCCTCTTGATGGATATCCTTTAAGTGCTTTTTCAGTCGTTTCCTAAGGTCGCTTAGGTTCTTATTCGGTTTTGGGTCAATGCCGAAAAAGCTTTCATCCGGCCGCGCGGCCGAAGGTCGTATCCTTCTTCGGTGAATGTTGCCCTCGGAAATGCATCTGATGCAGAAGATTCGACCAATGTACTCGGACTCCTCGGCGTTTTCTCGGAACCACTGGGGCCACGGTTCACCTAAGTCGAAAAATGTCGTGAAGCGCTCTTTGAGGTTGAGTGGCAGTCCCGAAAGCCGCGAGACAAGCATGGTGCGGATGGCAGCGACATCATCTTTGGTCAATGACGCAACGTGACTTTCGGTCGCCATTGCCATTGATGGAGAAGCAACACGAGGACAGGTGAACGGCAGCACACACCACGAGATGTTGCGGTGCCGGCTTGTGGTTTAGAGGAAAGATAGGGACGTGGGGGTGAGCAGCACGTGGGGGAGGGGGGAAGGTGAGGGAAGGTGGGCCGTGGTTGGAGTGGCGCAGGCGTGGTGGGGCGGCAAAATTTTGGCGAAGGGTATGACCTCCGCCAACATGCGAGCGAACGTCCAGCAACTCGTCGACAGACTCGTCTTTGCCCTCGTCGTTCTCATCGTCTTCACCTTCCTCGTTACCCCATCCCCCGCCGTCGCTGTCACCATCGCGGCGTGGCCATCGGAGCAGCGCGACCTGAGTGGCGGTCAGTTAGTGGGCGGCGGCACGGCTCAGGGCGGCGCGGTGGACAGGTGTCACGGCGCCGAGACGCACCAGGCGCGGATCGACGCAGGCGGCGCGTGTGGAGGCCAGGGTGATTCTGCTCGGCATCTTGGTGCGGCCTACTGGTCCTTGTAGGTGAAGTTTAGATACTTAGATACAGAAGTCCTTTATGGTGAAGTCTAGCTACTTAGCTACCCAAGTCCTATTAGGTGAAGTTAAGATCCTCCAATACAAAGGGCTGTTGCATGAAAAGCTTATGTATCTCGGTATGCCAAAGGAGAAGATCGAAGCCGTCGGTACATTGCAAGACTTGGAGGAAAAGCTCGCAGGACTTGTGTCGAAGCACGACGATTGCTGCCGGAATACGCGCCCAGAATGCGGCGCCATCGGAAGAGGATACACCAAGCTGCTCACGCCCTGTTTGTCGGGCGGACAGGCAAACTCGACCAAGCCACAACTGTGCTCATTGTTGAGATCCCCGGCCTTAACGAGCAGAAGCAAAAGTTGAAAACGGTCGTAATCCAGTTCCAGCAGGCGGCTGATATCCAGATTCTTTTCCTGCCGTCGACTGTGCATCAGAAAAACAACTTGGCCACGGAGGTCGCGAGGCAGAAGGAGTTTCGAATGTACGAGGAGGTCTTGAAGACGGCTTGCGCACAAACACTGTTGGTGTACTTGCGGATGGACCAAGGCAACCGGGAGTTTGACGATATTGACCGCGCGTCGCTGCTGAAGGACCATGAAATTGCATGCGCTATTCACGATAAATTGGTCAGGAAACCAATCTTTTAATCGATTAGCGACGTATATAGGGAGAAGGGGCGCAGGAAACCATCTGTGTTGCATATCCGTACTGACGCCCACTCTGGCTTGCGTCTCGGGGGGGGGGGGGGGGGGGGCGCCGCGCGCCGGCCGCCAGGGCGACCCCAGAACAAAAAGAAAAAATAGGATGGGT
>JADGKE010003333.1:0-11859 GCA_026954515.1 Cladochytrium tenue
ACTCCTCGTACACTCGCGGGAGGGTGACCCAACGACGGTACTTGGTTGAGAAAGATTTCGGACCAGATGACGTAAACAGCTCGGGCTTTTTTTCCCACGCCTCTTTGTACCAGGTTACGAGACATTTTGTTAAGGGCCCCCTAGACTGACTGCGTGCCTGATTCCTCTTTGCCTGTTACTTCGTGATTACTTTCTATCCCCGCCGACCAACTGTTTGTTCCTGATCGCCCTTCGCTCATCCCCGCCCGGGTGTAACACAACACAATACAACGTAAGGTTTGCTCTACATTCTCTTTCCACCACCCTCGCGTTCGAGCACTCCAGGTGTCGGCAGTGTAGGCGGTGTCGACAGCATTGCTGGCGGCGTCAAAGGTGGCGTCAGTGGTGCAGGGTGACCCAAAGGTATCCATGCTACGTACGCCACGGGTGCAGCTCGTGCGACGTGGACATGCGTAAGCCACCACATACAGACTATTCTTTAACTGGCTGCAGTGTACAGGTTGGCAAGCAAAGGGAGGCAGCCGGCCAAGCGAGCATAGCCAGCAAACTGCGCATTGAGCTCGTCTATCGCCGCCCCGGTCGTGTTCGTGCAGCGACGCAACACTGCCCGACAGCGGCCGCGACACCGCAGACGCGGTAGAGACCGGACTGCCCTGATTCGCGCCGATTGCGAGCGTGTTGGCATCTTCGGACCGGCCGCGATGCGGCCTCCTAGGAGTTTCGAAGGCGTAGCAACAACGACGACAACCAGATTGCATTATCATAGAGGCGGCCGGAAGCCCGTTATTTACCCCCCGCGAGATAATAAAACAAATCTTTATGTACCACAAACCGGTCTTCGGTCGGCTCAGATGGTTGGCTGGCTACCTCATCAAATGAAGTTAAAATCATTTTAGGAGGTGCTGCAGGATTGTGCCAAAAAGATGTTGTGCAAAATAACATCATATGAAATCGATGACACCCCAACCTATCCTCCATTGTTTTCCAACAAAATACATGTAGCAGATTGGTATGAGAAGGTATGGGTAAGAGTGAAAGTGTCAGCAAACAATGGGCGATAGGTTGGGGGGCCATCGCCGCTATATGTAGATGGCTCTACAGTGCTGGAATTTATAAAACCACTGCGTGAAGCGAAGAACGAGGGAGTAAAGTAGTGGTGTGGAAAGGAAGCGAAAGTGCCCATTGCTGGCCCTTCTCGTACGGAATCAGAGCAAAAGGACCCCTGCTAGAAGGACCGCCAGTCCCACCACGACGGCGGGATGACCCCTGGCAGCGTTGAGGCCAGCGGCAGCACCGGTCAACGATTTGGATGTCGACGTGGAGGTCGAGGCTGATGAAGTCAAGCTGCCAGACGAACCAGATGACGTTACTGAAGACGACGCCGATGTGGAGCTGGAAGACTTGGTCGACGAGGAGATCGAGACGGTTGTGCTCGACACCGTGCCGTTGCCCAGGTCTGTCACAAAAGTGCCGGCGGACGGGAAAGTCTCGATACCCCTGTTATCGTAAGTGTCAGTACCTTTGCTCATCATTGCGCTCTACCAAGCTCATGTAATAACACTTGCCAATTGCCACAGCCCACAGAGTCGTACTGTGCAGTGCACGGGGCTTCATCCAGAGTGCCGTAACTAAGGCCCTCGCAGATACGGATGCAGTATTCGCCTCTGCCGGTGTACTGCACATAGTTGGTGAACTTGAATGGGGACGAGCCCGCCGAGCTCGCGAACGGGCTAGTGGTGCCACTCATGATCGGGTCGACGCCGGAGTACGGCTCCTTGCCGCAAGACACGAAGTCAGAGGAGTCGTCTGAAGGAGACGAGTTTAGGTTCGAAGTGAACATTCAATTCGCCGATGAACCCACATTGCCCGCCAGTGTCAACATCCGCTGGCTGGACACCCATCACGGACGGATCGAACAAGCCATGCATCTGAATGTAGCGGATTCCGGGTGTGGCAAAGTTGATGGTCAAGTAGGCGCTCAGCACGCCGTTTGTGGGCACTGTCTGGGCTGAGAGCCCATTGCCGCTCGAAGTGTAGCCGCCTTGGCACTGGGCAACGATAAGGCCTTCGCCCTGGACCGTCTGCGGAACATTTCCCTAGCACATACCATCAATAACCAGTCAAAGGTTCACCTACGAGGACCGAACATCCGGTCCGATTCCAACACATACCTGCTCATAGTACACCATCTGCAGCCACGGGTCCTGCTGGTTAGGGAATACAAGGCACCAATCAGTGGCACTCTTGAGATAGACCAGCTCGTTGCCAAGGCGCTGGTAACCGCCAGCGTCAGTGATCAGACCCGAGGTCGGCATACAGGGATCGGTGGCCAGAGTGCCGGTCAGGTGGTAGCCGGCGGCTTTGCAGTCGGTGTCGTCTGGGTTTGAGCCGTAGCAGTTCGCTGGCAGCCAGCTAGGCGGCGCTAGTGGGCAGCCTGGGAAACCACTCCCAGCATCTCGGTAGGACGGGTACTGGAACCTGTCGAAGTCGAATTGAAAAGAGCGATGAGAACAGTATTAAAGGACTGACAGCTGTATTTTGGTTGTGCGAATACTCACCCAAGCGTGCAGGCTGGGACATCGGCGTAAACACTTTGGGCGGTGGTGGCGGCGGCGGCGGCCAAGGCCAGAGTCACGATGGTGGAGAAGGGTAGCATGGCAGCGAAGCGTGTAGGGAAAGTGAAGAGAAGTGAAGGGAAGTGAAGAGAAGTGAAGAGAAGAGAAGAGAAGTGAAGTGAAGTGAAGTGAAGTGAAGTGAAGTGAGTGAAGTGAAGGTGCTACTAGCTGTTGCTCCTGCTGCTGCTGCTGCTGGCTGTGGCTGGGATCCACACCACTGCCTCTTGTGTTGTGTTTATCTTCGTGGCTGTGGCTGTGCGGAGGGGCAGCCCGTGTTGTGCTGTGTTTCATTTTGGGCAGTCTGCAGGCCTCTCAAACTGCATCCTCGACCACGGTGGGACAAGGCTTTTTTAACACGAACGTGGCTCATCACGGGACCCCGACGGCCACTCCACGCCACAACACCCACTCCACGCCACACACGACACGCCACGCCACACACACCACGCCAGGATTTCTGAACAGCCCAAACAAATCCTGCAAGAAAGGGCGAGATATCACGTCACGTTTATGCCTTTCTGCCACATTCGTGCCTCCGACCCAGTCACTCGTGTCGTCGTGTCATTGGTACGCTACCCGCCACCTGCCCCTATATCAACGAGGACGGCCGGGGCATCTGGGAACAGTTTGTGACAGTCGCGTTTTGCGAGATGTGGGAGGTCGAGGTCATTAGAGCACCGGGAGAACAACTGGTGGAGCAATGTTTTTTCGGAACTGCGTGCCCCATCGCCCTCCTGACCCACATCGCTCGAAGTTTGTCCTCCCGCGCCGCGGAAGTGCCTCAAGATCGACGAGCAGATATTTTGCGCACCACTGGTCCAGATCGATATTGACGTTGAGAATCCGTTTGAGGAGACGGAACGTTTTGCGTCATGCTGAGGCGTGCAACGGTAAGACCTTTGACTCCTCCCCTATTTGATAATAAGAAAACTTGCAGCCCTGCTTCACCCTTTCCACAAGACGAAGCCACCTGCCAAGCTGCTTACTTCGATGGTATAGTTTCCTCCTTACAGCCACAGCGCTTGCTTTATTGTATGGAATTGATGCTTTCAAATAGTTCCTGCCTTCAGAAGAGATATTAGGTGGCTACGTCGAAAAGGCTATCTCTGTAACCGCGTAGCGCCTGTCAACCCATTTCGCAAGAAGATGCTTTACACGTCTGTCGTGTCGAAGACCAGCACCAGCGGACATGCGGCCAACGCACCTTTCTTCCCGCGCAAAATCGATGCCTGGAAAGCTGATGCGGGATGAGCGCAGTAGAGTCTCGCGCGTGAGAAGATTAGCTCCTTTCACCAAAGTAGAGTGCATTTTTTTATTTAACTGCATTAGATGCATATTAATTTATTGCCTATCCAGTAATGCCATATTCATAAGTATCGAGGACAAAAAAATTTACATTTGCTATATACGAGTGTTAGGCAGTTTGGGGTACAGGGAAATCAGTCGCATAAGTAAAGTAACATGGGACTTCAAGCTTGTCCGATCCATCTGATATTACATCACAGAGCCACCCCAATGGCGTTATTCAGAAAGCTTTCACACATGAACCACATATTTGAACCCCGACACTTTCCCCGACTGGAGCTCATCAAGTACGGCTTCGAGTCCTGCAAGCCCATCTTTCACCACTTTAACTGCTGGTGGTATGAACTCTCCCTTGGTGAAACCATCCCGCACCGCCGCCCAAAATGGAATCGCAAACTCGCGGTTGCCGTATATGTTGGCCTGGATAAACATGACGACGCGGCCCGGAGTCGCCGGCACTATCTCCGCGATCTGTCTGTTCGTCACCGACATCAGCGTGGCATTCTCCAAGGCGACGACGGTGCCGATCCCCGCGAGCTGTTCGGGTGTGGTACCGCCAGCATCCAACGCGTGTCGCAGCGAGTCGCCCACTACCGCCCGGATCGCCGCGAAAACGTCGGCGGACTTGTAGTCGAATACATAATCGGCGCCCAGCTTGTCTCGCAGGTACGCGTGGTTGTGTTCACTCGCAGTTGCGATGACGGAGAAGCCGGCCTTCTTTGCGAATTGGATGGCTGCCATCGTCGGTTTGGGATGCGCAAAGGAAGAAAAGACTACCAGTTAGCAAGAAGACCCTTTCGCAGCCTTAGAAAATTTTACCTGCTTGGCCAACAACACTTGAACCCCCCCATACAAGGTAGAACTGATTCTCAACTGCCTTGGCTCCCTCCCAAAACTTGGGCAATCCTTGGTAAGCATATAGAGTCATACCCGCAGTGGTGAACCCGACGGGAAAGAGGCAGCCTAAAAGAATTCTTGCCGAGTTAAATTTAAATACCCAAGCTTAGCACAGGGGGAAAGGGGTGGGTTTGAAAGCAGGTCATTGAATCAAATGCATACCTTATCAATTGTGAGATTCTCGGGTATCGTGAGCGCAAACTCTTCCTCGACAGTGGCATACTGTTGGTAAGCTGCTGTTGACTTATCAGCCACGTTGTCGTTGAAAAACACGCGGTCACAGACACGCAAAGTTATCACTCCCGATCCAATCTCGACAACCTCTCCGGCACCCTCGGCACCAAGAACGAGAGGGTAAGCCTGCTCGGGGATATCGAAGGATTTTGTACGAAGTTCAGACGCATTAATTCGGTTGCGCTGAAAAAAATTAAAACAAAGAGTCTGCTGCGTCCATACCTCCAGTGTCACATGGAGGTCGTCCAGTGCAAACGTGAAGCCTATCAATCGCAGTGGGCCGCCGCCATTGTCGCCAGTATCGTCGTGGGCCCTGAGGCGGCGATGGGAGCGAGGCGAAGGAGTGAGCCCAGGAGCGAGCAGCAGCGCTGCAGACGCTGGATGCCGTGAGGGTGCAAAAGAAGAAGAATGTCGCTGAGAAGGCCCGTGAATGGTCGACCAGGGTTGGCTGCATTTCATGTTTGAAGGCGGCCTGGTTTACTGACTACTGTGGATCTGTCTCTACTTGATAATTGAGTTTATAGCATAGCTATGCTGGTTTTGTCAAAGCTCTTAAAACTAAAATCAGGCAAATTCCCCTCGAAACCCGAGCTCAAGCGCACTCCCTGCACTGCCGCCGTCGCCTCCACCACCGAATGCGGCGTCGAGGTTCACTGCGTTGGAGTAGGCAGCCGTGGCGCCACCGTCTGTAACAGATGCCGACGGAGCGAACGCTGTAATTAGGTCGACGACGACGACGACGTTGCTGCGGGCGCCGCGGGCGCCGCCGACTCGAAGGCCAGGTCGAACTCGGCAAAGTCGTCCTTGAACTCAACTGTCTTTGACGGGCGGCCACGGCGGGTGCCGGCAGTCGAGGGCGGCGGCAGGGAAAAGGCAGAGGCAGCCGTGGTCGCAGTGTCATCGGCGGCGGCGGTCGGGCCAAATGAGGCGTCGAATTGGAATGCGTTGTCCGATGGCAGCGGAAGTGCAAGCGGGATTTCAGCGACGGCTGCCGCCGGTGTCGGGGCTGCGGCGTCGCCGTCACCGAAGGCCAGCTCAAACTCGGCGTCGATGTCGACGGCGTCGAGGGCGACGCCCTTCGTAGAGCTGCGCCGCCCCGAGTGGAACGACTGCGCGTCCCAAGCACCGAGGGGGTGTGCGACAGCAGCGTTGGCGGTTGGGCCGGGCTCAGCATCCTCCAGGACGGCATCGAGAGCGGCAGTAGAGTCGACCACGGCCGAAGGCGTCGCGGGGCTGGCTGGGATGACAGACGGCACAGGCGGGGCTGGCCCGCGCGACGAGGCCGACGGCGGCGTCGTCAGGCTTGGCATCGAGGTCGACACTGACGAGGCGGCCTCCAGATTCCCGTTAAGCTGCCCCTCCGAACCGGAGGCTACGAGGCCCAGGAGATTGTTGGCCGACGACTTTGACGGCTTGGTAGAGAGCGGCGGCAGCGGTGGCGGGGCGGGTGTGCCGTCGGGTTTCAGCGAGTCGTGAGATGGAAGCTTGGAGACGCGCTTCGACGGGTCGCGGGGTGCTGGAGGGGGCGGCGCCGGTGGGCGGCTCCGGGGCAAGGATGAGGCCGGCCCAGATGGGGAGGCTACGACGGGTGTGGGCGACACTGGGCTCACAACGACCGCCTCTTTGAGAGCGGAAAGGGTTTCTGTTGAGGACGTCACGCTCCCGACAGTCTCTTTGAGCGAGGCCTGCACGACCATAAGTTTCGCCCTCTCCTGTTCGTTTATTCTTGTTTGGACGGCAATCTGCGTGTTCAGCTGCGCCAAGCGTTTCTTCTCCGCCTCAAGACGGGCCTCATCGCGTGTCAGGTCCGACTGAAGCTGTTCGTACTCCACCTGGGCCGACGTCAAGACTTGCCGGTTGATCTCCAAAAGGTTGAGTTGCTTTTTCAGCTCCGCATGGAGCTCATTGAACCTGGGGCGCATGGAATCCGTCTCCTCTTTGTAGCGCTTACTCAAAGTTTCAACTTCCTCAAGACTTTGGTTACACTCCGCAAGTTCAGACTTGACTGCCTCGATTGCGGCCATGAGCTGGTCCTTCTCATTCTTTCGGGCGTCCACGATTTGCTGTGCTTGCTCAAGCTCTTGCTGTCCTATTTCAAGCTGACCTTGTTCTCTAGCCAAAATCGCCTGGTTTTCTGCGAGAATAGCACTCTCGGTCTCAAAGGTTGCGCTCGCTTGCGATAGTTTGAGGGTCAGTTCTTGCTTCTTTCGAGTCACCTCCTTCAACGCCTCCTCATTTGCGAGCCGCTTTGCACGAAGCTCTTCCTGCGCTGGCGATAAGGCATCCATCTGCCTCTCGAGTGCAGTCAGGCCAGCCTTGGCATGCTCCAGGTCGCTTGACCGGTCGTCATTCAAAAAGCCGGCCCCTGGTGCAGAGGTAGATGAGGACATGCTTAAGAATTTACTAGCAGGCAAGCCCAGTGTGGTCAAGCGCCTCGACACTGGCGATGTCGGGGCTAAAAGAATACCAAAATGCGAGATGTTATGAGCAAAAGGTCCAATTAACAAGAAAAAGATTACTATACCTTTGGCGGTTGATGGAAGAGGAGGCATCGCGGACGAAAACGAGTCAGGAAACGCGGGCTTCGTTGGCACATCTGCAAAAACGTCCATGAGGCTATCGGCGCCGTTCGATGATGATCCGCCAAAACTGGGTGCGGTTGATTTCTGGGTCCTGTAAGCCGGAGGAATGAAGTTTTCGGGCAAGGTGTCCGGCAGTGGTTCTCCAGCCATTGCCATCCTGATCAGGTGCATCGCAACTGCAAACTCCTCACGAGAAAGAGTTTTTGTGTTCCGAAAGCAGGCTAGGTCCCTATAATAACAGGAGGTTAGAGACTGCCGTCGTTAATAAAATTACTCGGTACCATATCTGGGCCAAGACATTTCTGTCCAGGTTGGACTTGACAAAAAATTCGTAGCACTCTGCGCCTTCCAGGTGGCCCTTCTTCGCAGTATCCAGGCGATCAAAGTGGGTGTCGCAAGTGGCCTTCTCGCTTGGCTTGACGACCCAGTCCGAACCTCCGCTCGAACTGTTAAGGTTCAAGGAAATAGAAGACGTGCTTGGAGAGCCAGAAGGTGAGCGTGTCAGGACACTTTTCCGTCGGTCAACCCTCAGAACACCACCTGGAGGTGGGGGAATCGAGGGGATCCGTGTTATCCCTGGCGCTGTAGACAACGGCGCCGGAGTCGAGTTTGGAGTCGAAAGCGATGCTGGTGCTGGGAAAGGCGAAGCACCGGCAGCCCCGCCACCGCCTCCTGCTGGAAGGGTCGATGTAGCCGCTGATATAGCATTCCACAGCGACGGCGGGATGGCCGGAGGGACAGAATGGAGGGCACCCTTCTTCATACGGGAGATGATGTACATTGCGACCATGAATTGATTCAGATTCAACTTCATAGCCCCTTTGTTATCCACAAGAAGCCTGCAAAAGAGTCAGAGAAAACATCCCACAACGCAAACTGTGTAACGGTCACCAACCAGACTTTCCGGAGGGTTTCGTTCGTAAGACCAGACTTGAGGAAAAGGTCACGAGCAGCATCACCGGAAACGAATCCATCGGTGGGGTTGCAGGTGTTCCATGCCGCAAAATACCGGTTTCGATCTTCGTTGCTGATAGAAAATGTTCCAGATCCGGTAGGTTGCATAGACAAGGGTCCCGTTGGTTGAATCGAAATCGGCCGAGCACCAAGATTGGAGCCAAGCCTTTGGATGGCCGACGTGGGGTTGGCCACTGCGATCGGAGGAGCGATACCTTCAAATTTTGGCAGAGGGGTGCCTGTGCAAGCCCGGCAAGATCGTTAATGCCAAAAATGCTCGAAGTGGTTCAACTAACGGGCGGAGATTTGTTGTAGACTAAGCGGGAGCTTCGCCTGCGCCAGCGAAATGAGTTTCATAGCTTTGTAGAATCCCGGACCATCCAAGCTTGACTTAGCATCGGGATTTGCAAGCGTCCATATCTAAAACAAAGGGGTCAGTAGTCGTCTCGGATATAGCGAATTCAGCGATCAGCAACCTGGCTAAGAACATTGCGATCCAGCTGCGAACGACTCATGAAAGCCACTGCGGCATTCGTGCTGACTGCTCCTTTGCCTTCAAGATCAGCGATCTTGAAATAGTACGCGTAGGTCCTCGACTCCTCTGCCGTGAGTGGCAGACCATAAGAGTCTAAAACAAATGGTCAGAGATCTATTCAAAAGTGGAAGTAAATGAAGTGGGTAGAAACCACTAATGTTTGCTGCCAGCCCTCTATACAGAACCAACTGCCACCAGAGACCGACAGTCCGCAACAACTTGTGGGCGATCACAATCACCCGTCTCCATGAGATAGGCCCAACCCCCAGCCAATACTGTTGGTACATTTTCTCAACGCTCACCAGCGGATCCGGCAGCCGATGCGCCACTGGCCGACGTCGAACGAGCGAACGACGGCTGCAAGTCGAACGGGCCGGAGCCTGAAGCTCCTCCTCCTCCGCCACCTCCCAGCATCGGCGACGCGAAGGCCGAGGATGACGGGGACAGCGAGCGGCCAAAGGGGTCGCCACCAGCAACGGGGCCGGCGGAGATGTTGTCGAAGTCAGCAAAGAGGTCGCGGACGACGCCGCCAGCGGGCGGCGGCCCGGAAGGCGTCGTCATGTGGGTGATTGTGTGCGGAGGGCTGAGAGCAGGTTTTTTTTGGCGGCAGCGGAGGTGTGCGGCTGTCTGTCGCTCGCCCAATCAGAATTCGACTCTGTGTGTCGCGGTCTCTTCAATTACACCAAAAGGTTGATCTATGGCAGGGGGAGGTTCGCAAAAAAGCACAGATGAGGAAGCGGGCAACCGCAAGGGCGGAAACCGCTACGACATGGGAACTCATAGACTCGTCGATGAGGGCGAAGGCGAGGTGGGGGTGTGAGGAGGCGGCAGCGGATGCGGAGTCGGTGTTGGCGGGGGGGACGAAGGGGAGGGGGAGAGGGTGTGAAGTGGGACTGAGTCTGAAGGTGAAGGTTAGGGGGCTGGAGGCGACTCAAGGGTGCGACTCAGGGGGGGAGGGGTTATGATTTAGGGGATTAGTATGTTCCAAGCAGCGGCAAAAGCAGCACAGCGAAGAGAGACGCCAGAGCGAGCACGATGGTGGCGTTGGTTCCGCGTGGGCGGGTAGCGACGGCACGCGAGGTCTGGAAGCCGGCGAAGCCGCCACCGCCGGCGTCGATGGCGGAGCCGAACTGGCGGATCTGGTTGATGTGGGCAGACTGCGCGGTGCAAGTGCGCACGCAAAAAAGGAATCGGGAATGCGGTAGAGTTTTATGTCAGAGATTCGATGCGGTTGTCTGCGAGCGCTGACATCGCAGAATGAGGCGGGTGAATGGGGAATTGTATTGACTAACCAAGTCTTGGCGAGGGATGAACACAAGTGGACGGCCGTTGTAGATGGTAACGTTAAGGCTTCCACCAGCAGGTACGGTGACGGTAACAGTCCAATCGTCAAGCCTGACGAGCACGGTGCCGGCGGCGTACGGCAGGTTCGGCACGACGATGGAGTGAGACGAGCTGGTATAGCCCTCGGCGGAGAGGACGGCCAACACCGGCCCGCGGGCGTAAGCGTACACCTCGTCCTCGACGAACAGCGTGGTTATGTTCTTGCCTAAGACATTGTCCGCGTACATGCGACGCAACGAGACGAGCTGGGTGATCCAGCCGTACAAGTCGGTGGTAGTATCGTATAGCGAGTACCACAGCTCCATGCGGTAGCTGTCGACGTCGCCGTTGCGCGAGTAGAGCGCTTGCTCGGCGCCATAGTAGACCATCGGGATGCCCGGCATCGTCAGGAGAAGTGTCAGGGCGTTCTTATATTTTGCCTGGTCCTGCGTTAGGGACGGGTCGGACGTGCCGCCAAAGAGGTCTGTCTGGAGGAACCGGCCAATGTCCATGTTCTCAATGAAGGTGGTGAGAAGGTGCGGGTTCTGTTGGAGAGAGGCCAGGTATGGGAAGTAGGCGGGAGGCGATTGAAGTGAGGAGTGAATTAGATAATATAATTATGACGGCAACAGGTTATACCGGAAATACGCTGCTCTGGTTGTGGAGGAGTTGGTCCAACGTGACGAAAGTCTGGGGCGGATCCTGAGTTGTAAAGACGGCTGCAAAGCACGCGTATTGGTTTAGCCCACATGCAGTTGCATCACCAGAAACCTCCAAAACCACTGTTTTCCACCCTTCTTACACTGAATGTATTTCCAAGCGTTGTAGTTCTCGACCGTCGGGATACCGCCGTCAATGACGTACGAGGCGACGTACTCGTCGTCGTAGGTCTTCAGGACCTCGCCGGACACGAACACGCGAGCGGCATCGACAAACGCAGGGTAGAAGTCGTGGCGGACATGCCGCGCAGAGTCGAGCCGGTACCCGTCGATGCCCCAGAAGGATGTGAAGTTTGCTGGTGAGTAGGTGAGGGGCCGGAGGGGGGAGGGAGAAAAACAAGGGTAAGTTACAAAATTCGGAAGCGTCAAGCAATCGTTTCCCCCCTCCACCACCCCTTGTCCCATGCATCGCTTATGTTGTACCCACCGATAAAGTCCAGCAATGTCTGCTCGACAAAGACATCCTCGGTGTTCAGGTCCGGCAGGGACTCGTCGGTGGAGTTGCCGAGGCGGCACTGTTCGATGCTAGTCTGGTTGGAGAAGTCGACCATGCAAAAGGGATGGTAGTAGCTAATGTCGCCGAACGGCACATGCGCCGTGACGTTGCCGACTGGTTCTTCGACCGTCTGGTTGCTTGCGCCCGTGTGGTTGATGACGACTTGCGATTTTTATTTTGAAGAACAGGTGAAGTGAAA
>JADGKE010003334.1:0-11836 GCA_026954515.1 Cladochytrium tenue
GTGTGTGTGTGTGTGTGTGTGTTGGACTGTACTGTGGATGCTCACTCATCAGCTACAGAGCAGAAGAATATCCAAGATTATTGCACCTCTGAAACTGCCTTGATTCTGACTGCGTTACAACTACCACAAACGTCGGGGTAACACTCCTAGAGAAGGTACAAAACAACCCCCACTGCAACAACAGGCATCTCTTTGATTTTCTTCGGTTGCTTTGGTCTGGCCCGCGGCCTCAGCAGCCTTTGCCGGGTCCTCCTCCACTGCGGTGGCAGGTGGCGGGAGAACAGGCGGCACGGGCAAGGCTCTGTAGCCAGCGGTGGAGACAGGCGGCGGGAAACTAAAATCCTCGCGCATGGTGACGACGACCATCTTGAATGCTGGGCCGGCCTCGAGGCGGCTGGTGCGGCGGTTGCGGCGCTGGTGGTCGAGGTAGTTCATGGTGCGCACGTAGGTGACGTCGACACCTTATAGTGCCGATAGGAGGGCCTGAACGTCGACCTTGTTCAGGGACGGCGGCACGCGGAATACGGCCTGGTGCGGCGACAGCGACGACCGCACTAGCCGCATGGTGCCATTTGGGAAGAAAAGCGTCGCGCCGACTGCTCGCCAGGGGACCGGTGGTGCGTGGTAAGTTCGTTAGTTTACCAGTGGAGAATGCCGGATATAGGTCCTGAGGATGAAAAAGCTGTCCCGGCGAGAATAGTATAGACCGGAGACCGAGGTTGGCGAAGTTGACGGATTGTAATTGAACAGCATCATGTCCACATCTTGCATAGCAGGTGAAACCGTTTCGCTTGAATCAATTGAAAGCAAAAATTATTCTATTTCAATTTACTGGCTGGGTGAACACCTATATATAAACAATAGTTCATTTATTACTGAGCTCCCTTGCACTAATTACATATCCTACAATGAAAGTAATCAGGATAAAATTCGTCGCGGCAATACCCGTAAACAAAGCTTACCTCCGTGCTCCATTTGTATGCCTCCTCGACACGAACAGCTCTGGTGTACTTGCTTTGAATTAACTTGGCTTCGAAACCGTTACCACGATCAACGCCGTCCCACCGATAACCAGGAGGGATTTTAAACCGGTTTGGCGGTGGCGTAGGTCCGGAATATCGGGGCTTAGTTGATTTTTTGGGTGCAAGGCCCATTCTTGCCATGGGGTCGCCCCATCGCTCGACCTCCCGGAGTTGAGCGTTTCGTTCCGCATCGTCGGCATACTGTGCAAACGCAGTCCTCTTCTCGTTATCGAGGCGATCCCGCATGTTTTGCTTCGCTTTATCCTGGACGACACCGGTCCTGAACTTGAAGCGCTCTTGGTCATCTCGCTTCCTCTGCTCGACCTTGGCTTCTTCTTCGGCCCTCTCGGCATCGATATCTCGGAGCCGGCCTCGCTTGTCGCGGTATATGGTATCAGCATCCCGACCGGACAACCGGACGGGATCCGGCGAACGCGAGGCCGACGGACTGCGGCGCCTTCGCCGCCTAGATTTGCCGCCTTCTTCGTCGGAGGGTGATGGCGTCCTTCGACTGCGGCGGCCACCTCGGGAGTGTGGGTCGCGGCTGTGCTCCTGTTCGGATTCAGACGAGGTCGGTGTCCGACGCCTGCGTCGAGAGTCGGATTGCGCTGACGGTCGGGCTACATGCCGCATCGCTGCCTTCTCGACCTCTTCTTGTCGCTTTCTGAGCTCGAGAGATTGAATCGGTGCTGCTGAGCGACCCATTATCTCCTCGAGTGCAACGCCGTCATCCACCATGACCTGAATTCCCTGCTCCTCCATCATACGTTTTACATCCTCCACGGTCTCTCCCCGTCCATCCACTTCGGCTTCTTCCAGCAGCATTGCATCTTCTGCGGCCAGCGCATTCTCTCTGTCTGTGGCTCGAGCTGCAGCTGCAACGGCCTTTTCCGCCCGCCGTTTTCCTTTCGTGACGATTTCATCAGACCGAGGGTCAGGATCGGATCCATCTTTGCCGGGAGCCGCTGCAGTCACACCACCACTCAAGACCTCCCAAGATCCTGCACTGAATCGAGACTTTTCATCTGCTGGAATGCCTTCCACGACTACCGGCGTGAGGGTGTCATCATCATCGCCAGCCACGTGGCCACGCCTCCATGCCGCTCCTCCAAACCCGTCGCTGTCGTCGTCGTCCACAACAATGGAGGTCCCAAGGCCGCGCGCCTTCGATGACCCGGCGTCCCTCTTCTTCTTTTTTCTGCTGCCCACCTTCTCTGCCGCACGGCGGAAGGCCTCGGACGCTAGCTTTGCGCCCTCAGGGATGGTGTCGCGAGAAAGGTAGCGCGCAAGAACGTCTGCCTTGGAAGCCATTTGATTTTCTATTTTGTGTGTGCGCTCCCGTCGCCAACTAGGAGAGGGAGCTCCGAAGTGCAAAACGCGCAGCGGGTGGCGGAAATGTGTACTTCGCACATGCAGGCCGGGCAATGACGACTGGGCGGGGTGTGAGGCGTCCGCCATTCGAAAAATGCCTTAAGGACTGGACGAGATGGAAATGTGGTTCATCAGCAAGAATTCGTGCCGAGACGGATAAGATTACCTCCAAGAAGGTGATACACGGCAACTCCAACCACCAAAAAGTTGAAAACATTGTGGCCGAACCTCTTAAATGATTCTGTGAATAAGGGTCTCCTATAAATAGTACAGCCTTACCCCGACATTAAGCGTTATAGCACCATCCAGAGCGGCTTCATCGAGATCCTTGTAGTGTCTACGCCGCGAGCGACCAGACTTTAACAAAATATAGAACTGATTTCGAAGTCTGTCCCCTGCAATAAATAGCAATGGAGGGACCAAGAGATCATTAACGAAACTCCGCACGACCTGAGAAGCGGTCGATGTTAGTCAAGTCAAGGTTTGGATGAGTTTGTCGTACCTCCTGAAAAGCCCGACCAAGAATGACACCAACTCCAGTTTCGAGCACCCTTGTTTGCAAAATAAATCCCTTGAATTGATGCCATAGCGTAATTGGAGGTGTCTTATCAATGAGTTGTACGAGATTTCGGACTGATTGCGGAATAACTACGGACCCTCGACGGTAAGGAGTCGAGTGCGGACGGGGAGGGTTTGCGTCGTAATCGACTGACTCATTGGCTACAAGCGTATGAGGCTGAGGGTAGTCTACTGGCAAAGGCAGCCCAATTGGTGAATTCTGGCCATCTGGTGAAGAAGTCCCGCCCAGGCTTGCCAGCTCCTCCTCAATTCTTGCAGAGTGCAAATAATGGCTGACGTAAGGATGACGGTTGAGTTGTGGCCGCGTGACATCCATATGCTTGGCGGCATTGTGAGAGGGTGTCGCTGTCGATGGCGTGGGGGTGGGGCGGCGAGAGGGAGAGGCCTGTGGCGAAGCTGAAGCCACATCGTGTTCATAGCGGTAGGGGGCACTCTTGTCGGTGTTGGGCTGACGCGAACGCGGCAGACTTGGGCTGTTGCTGCTGCTATCGAAGCCGCGGCTTCCGCCACCACCCGTGATGGAGTTGCGCTCGTGGAGGTGGCGGTGGTCTTGACCGCCGTTGGCACCGTTTGGTGCCGTGGGTGATGACGACGGAGCGGAGAACAACCGACCAAACATGTCGTCAGTATTTACTTAATTTTGCACTGTAGGGGGGAAGTGTGTATTTTTCCAGCACCAGGTCACACCACACACCACACGATGGCGCACACCTTCACAGCACCACCCGACCCGACCAGCGGCCACGACCTGTCGGAGCGCATCGACGTTCACGACCTGCAAGACGGGCTGCTGGACCTGAACCGCCTATGGCCGTGGCTGCTGTGCTTCTGCGTCGTGGCCTTCGATCTGGAGGACGGCCAGGGTGCGTGCGAGGCGTGCATGCAATTGTGTGCTCGTCTTTGTTGGGACACTCACATAGGCTTGGCTTCCCTGTAGCGCTCGAGCACGTGTACCCCCCGGTCATGCTGTCTCCCGAGGAAAGAAAGAATATGTGGGTTTTTGATTGTCGGTCTGTGACTTTCTTGTACTGAGCCTTGCCAAGATCCTTTTCCGCCTTTCCGGACTCAAACGCTTCCGCGCACGTGGGCGATTCCATCTTCACCTTTCGCATGCGAATGGGGCCTCTATCGAGGAGACTGTACAAACTCGAACGTCCATTTGACGTACCCCTTCTGACAACTGCGACGCTTGGCTCCGACTTTATGTTTTCTGAGAGGGGTTGGCAGTCAAACACTGGGACCGACTCCGACGGTTTCACTTACGGATACGTTTTCTTTCGTCAGCAGAAAGATGTTCAAATTAGAAGGGGATTCTTTCAGGTCATATAAGCAACATGTAGCCCAATCCTGATCTCGTTCAGCAGAAGTCTCTAGTGATTCTGTCTCCTCATCCGTGGCCTGGCCTCTTTGCCGCCGTTCTTCAGTCCATTGGACCAAAACTGATGGAATCATTTGCAACTGCATCGGGGTCATCTGCTGCGAACGAAAAACGATGTATTGATTTGCTCAAGGCATACTGCGGGGAAATAAGCCAATGGTTGGCGTCGTGCACTTCCGAAATTTCTTACACAGTTCATAGGCCCAGGCTTCCTGCTCAAGATCAAACACAATGGAATTACCATCCAACTGTGATGGCACTGCCACTCCTCGGTTCCACAAAGCGTTTCTATATACCCCCACACCCTCACTTTCCTCTCCTGCATGATCTGAAGGCCAGTGACACCAATTCGATACAAGGAATCGCGACAGAAAATGTTCATAATACTTTCGTCACCTCACCGTTACCTCCGTTGAACGCGACTGGCGCTCCAATTTATGAGCTGTTTTCGCAGTCTTTAGAATTGCTATGGCCTTGCTGGGAGATGATGATAATTGGAGAGCCTGTGCTGGTCACGGCGGAAACTCCCAAATGTTCAAGTGATACCGTTTGGGCTCTGATTGAGCTTATAAAGCCGGTTCCATTTGGAGGAGACTATCGGCCTTACTTGACGATTCAAGATTCGGATTTTAGAGCCCTTTCCACTAACAAAAAGGTATGTTGACCTCGTACGGGACGACGTATTATGCTTACGCTTCATACAAGATGCATTCGTCCGGGCTCGTTGTTGGCGTGACTAACGCCGTGTTCACCAAATCCCTTGACCTCTGGCCGCACGTCCTTTCAGTCGGGCGATTGATGTCACGGCAATCTATATCCTCCCCCAAAATGGCTGGAGGCCGCAGCAGCCATAACTCTAGTCCGAAGAAATTGGGAATAGTGGATAAAGACTCTGGTATATCAGACTCATATCAGATACCAAGAAGAAGCGGTTCACAAAACATTGAATCATCAGGGCTTTCACCAATTCGTCGACCTTCACCTCAATCGAATGAATTCACTCCAAGCCTATCATCTACGTTTGTATATATTGGTCCTGCATTTTGCACTAATGATATTTTAAGTTCGCAGAGTCTTAAGGGCTTAGTTAATGCGTTCACGAGGCCACGCGCACCCTCCCCGGCGGCACCAGTGGGATATTTTTCTTCCGATACAGACTCTAGCTTCTTCAATGCGACCGGTGTTCAGGTAAGGCGGTCACCAAATTGCAGTCAGTTTAATTTTTTGTAGACTCTCGCTAGCAAGCATAAAGCCTTTCTTGCTCGCGACAAGCGATTGATAAAAGATGTGCTTGAGGCATCATTAAAGGGTGGAAATCCGTCCGTGATGGATAATATGATACGAAGGCACTTCGTCGAACTCACAGATAGATTTATGCAGCCTTTGAACCACTACTTCGATAGCTTGATTGTGGGAAGCCCTGTGCATATGTAAGAGCTCTTATGGTTGAATTATGTTTTTTTTTTGATTGACGAACTTCAGGACGTTATCGCACTTGAATTCCGCCCCACAAATAAGTGCCTTTAAACAAGAGTCTTTCATAAAGAAAATCGAGACATCACGTAAGTTACTTCCCCATCATTTTATCTCACAGCAACTAGCACCTACATTACCTCTGCACAACCGCCGATCGTTAGGAGAACTTTATCGACTTTTTTTGAAATCTCCCAACTTCAGCTCATGGCTGCAATGGAGGATGTCGGGCCTTCATAATGAATGGCGGCAGCACTATGTGAAGGTTCTAGGCAATTCGGATATAAAAAGTTGGGCCAGCGCCTCTGAGCGGAAAGAAAAAGACCGCCGTGAAGTTCTTACAAAGCTCAGGGCTGAGCTGGTAAGTATATCCTTTTTTTTTAGTTTGGAGTTAGGGCCTCTCTTTTTACCTTATACTAGGTTAGACACAGCCAGCACTTTCCGGACCTTTTCCAAAGAAACGTTGACGTTGCAATCAAGGAGGCCGAGGACAAGAAATTGGGAGACACGTGGGGCTATGTTCCAAGCCGGGAGGACTATTTAAAGCTCCTCAAGCAAGAGGAATCGCTTTTGTCGTGCATGACGAGCACAGAGGCAAATTGATGCATGATTAAAATATAATACTACATGAGAAACCAAGTAGAAGGATTAGGAGGAAAATTGTTCAGCGATCATGGGGTTTTGCTTTGCAGGTGGTTAGGCCTCGCACTCTGGGAAGGTGTCGATATTCTACTGGAGGACTCAACGCGCCTTCGCAGCTCTGCGATCGAGGAGGCGGAAGAGCTAATCAATCTTCACGACATAACAACTTGCGGCAAACTACATCAACAGGCACGTAAAACCCTCATTGGCCTCGTCGACCAGAGGCTAGCGGCCCTCAGAGTTTGAGGTCGAGCCAAGTGGACTTGACCTCCCCACTCACCAGGATTCTTGTCAATTTGCGAAATGGCCAACTCTCTATCCTAGAAATGTGGGAAAAAAGACTATCTTGAAGAAACAAAAACATGGCTCTTTACCGCATACAATTATATTTCTTATCTGGCGAAGTTGCATTTATTTTTAATGCCATACGTGACCAAAAGCTCTAGCTTTTTGATTTGGGGCGAGGTCCAAAATTTATTTCTTATTATCCCTCACAACCAAAATGAGCTGACAGAACTCACGCATGGCGCCAGCCTTTATCATTGAGAAAAGTCTCTGGTGACAGCACTTTGAATGTTCTTTTTCAAAGTTTCGTTGAATGTGACAATCAACTCTTCCTTCTCCCGCGATATCTTCGAAATGGTTGATTCTTTGTAGCGTTCCAGCTGGTAGTATTTTCAGTATATAGAGTACAAACACAGGCTGTTTAATACCTCCTTTGTGAATTGGAGGGATTCATCTTCCAGTTTGTCCAGAAATTTGGTACCCTATCAATGCGTAAGTGGGGCTCCACTCATCCGGTCAGTACCGAAAAGGTTGCCTTCGAAGTTGCCAGCGCTAATGGTTGATAGACATCTCCAACCAGCTCCTCTTCATTTGGCTGGAGTAATTCAGTATTTCGATAGTGAAGTGACCACTTACATCCTTCATATTCTCATACTCTTTGATAATAGCTGCTTTCTGCGCAGTAGCCAAATCATCTCTTGGAGCTCCATCATTGTGATCTTTGGCTGACGCTGGTTTCGAGCCATATCCTGGCCTAAATCTCTTAATTTTGCCAAGTTATAGCCTTGGCTTGCCCACCTGCTTTCCGGGAAAGCCGCCGTGGCCAAGCTTGTTCGCCTTGTTCGATGCCTATCCCCACTTGTTGCAGGGCGACTCTCCGGTTTGGGATTGCTGAGAACCGGGACACATAAGGCACCGCCTCTCTCACATGGAATACTCTTACATCTCATCAGAGTTTTCTGATCCACTGGATTCAAACTCATCTTCATCCTCGCTGTTAGCGTTCGGATCCACACGGACATTATTTGTCCGAAGATATTTCACTTGCTCCCAGCTTAGTTCACGGAAGTATGTATCAGGTTTTGACTAAATATTCAATTAATACAACCAAAATCAAAAGAGTAAACCTCAATCAAGTCCAGGAAGTTCCGGCCCATAAACATTTTAAGGATACTGTATACAGAGCGGTGGTGCTGGGAAAGAAACTAAAGTTTGTGATTGTTAGGAATTGAAGCACTTGTTTAGAGCTCACATGAAGAGTATTTGCGGCATATTTTTGGCTCTCCGGGTGTGATACATTTGCAATGACATTCAGCAATCCGCTAAGAACTTGCATTTGAATCATTTTCTCTGCCATATCTTCTGATGTAGCAGCCACCACCCTTAATTAAAAACTTAATAAACGAAAAGCATGTGCTGCAGATACCCAAGAAGCTTAGCAGCATACGCCTGCTGGATATACAAAGCAATGTTTGCATCCCAAGGTCGATCATCATGGGCAAGTTTGCCGTTCCAATCGGCAGTAGCTATGTCCTTGTTTTCTGAACCCTTTTGAACCCATCGAGCTCGGTCTAAATTCATATAAATACAAATGCTGGTCAGTGGGCGAACCATCTTGATCTTGCTCCGATGCATCTTCGATCCGAGTCGAAAGAATTAAAATTAGCTGTGACAAGATGGTCTCTTGGAGGCTTGGCCGGGAAATGAGTTCCTTGAGCATTTCGTAACCTGGAACAGATAATTAGCATGAGAACTCCTCCGAAGTCAACCTTCGTATTGAATTTGGATATGAGGACTTTTCAGCAAAGTAAGGGTCGTTTCAACAATTGAAACATGAACAAGCTGTATTGACGGCTAGAATTCCCTTTTAGACTTCAATGTGAGATAGTCGCTTTACCAAGAGCATTCGAAGGGCCTGGCCAACCAGTTGCTTTGCAGTTGGAGATGTAGATGGTGCAATCAATAGCGACAAAAGCGACTTGTACACTTGCATGAGATACTTGGGATTCCCCTGATCGATCTGTTAGCAATACATTTAGCTCCCATACATACAGTTCCTAGTTGCTGAAGGAGAATTTGAGAATAACTTTGAGTCATCTCAGATTTTGAGCGTGCTAAACAATCCGAAACTGCACGGACGGCGTAGCTTTCACAAATGAATTCCTTGTATTTTCTCCCTGCATGCGCAATGTGCAGCAACAATTTCAGGGCTTCCACCTTATCTGACTAAAACAACCGGTCAGGCGCAAACATGGGGACGGATTGATGCAGCAAACCTCCTTCAACTGAGGAAGTCCTAGAATCTCAAGAACGGTAAGAACTCCACCGATTTCCAGAAATTCTGCCAGGAACCGATGTCCACTAGCTGCTGATGTGAATATTGATATGGCTTGTATCTGCAGTGAGATGTTGTAACCGAGGAGGTACCTGAAGAAACTTTCAGTACCACAGGGATAGATGAAGATCATACGTCAGTCGCAGCCATGCAGTTATTCTTGTGAGAAATAAGCTTGCACCATTTCCAAACTCTTGCTCAAGCTGTGGGCCAGTCTTGTTCTGGTTGCTTTCTACGAATTCCTGCAAAATCCTTTCCCGAACGGAACGATTTCCCTAGATCGCCATTCAGCGACGGATAGTATTTCAGCGCATCTTACGCGATCCCAGGTTTGCGTGAGCTGAAGGAAAAACGCTGTAACATTTCCTGCGTCTCTACTGGATCGAAGGGACGGCCCTAACGGCACTCGATCGAGCATATTGTGACAAATTTTTTATTTAAATAACAAATCACAGACGGCAATACTCCTCGTAGAAGATCTTGCCGTCCACAGGATCGGTGCATGCCTAAACATTAACAGTATTACACCGTCAGAACGTATACTATTTGCCAAAGTCACAGACATTCAACATCTCGTCCATTTCTTCTTGAGTAAAAGGTTCCCCATCTGACTGCAGTAACTGCTTCAACTCATCAGGTAGAAGATACCCCTTTTTGTCAACATCAAGCGCCTAGAAATGGCAATAAACATTAAATGGTCAATTTCTACCGCTTACTTGAAATGCTCGAAACAGCATTTCCTCATCCGTAGGATTGAACGAGTTTGACGAAATAATACGCACAGCAACTCGTTCAAACCGATCGTACTGAACATATCCTGTTGGCTCCTCCTCTTCCATCTGAATAAGTGCATAAGAGAAAGAACTTGAAGATCTTCAAAACCTCCTTAGTCCATCCCCTTAATTGCTCCTCTGTTGGATATATATCCAACGATCGCAGTATTGTACCAATCTCGCGAACTGGGTCAAATTAAGGGATATTCCGAATATGCATAGCCAACCATCACATGTGCCGTTGTTACTTTGATCAAAAACAGCAAATGCTTGGGTTCAAATTTGAGGTCGAATTCGATTACTGCATCTCTTACCATTCCTAATTCTTTTTAACAATATCAGGTGCCTCTTATCGTCCACCCGATTACCCATTGCGGAAACACCTGCAGTGGCTCCATTGCCAGCCTCACGGCTACCTAACACAGTTGCAGGTGCTGTATAGGTTGAAGCTGCTGGAGTTGATTGCTTCGTTGATCTGGCAGATTTGGGGGACTTCGGTGACTTCGTAGCAGAACGAGGCATCTTGCTGTAGTTTGTCACAGTTGGGGTATTTCACTTCAAAATATTTGGCTGACTTGGAAGGAAAAAGCTACAGCGAAACGGCCAAGATGCTGATACCCTTCTAATAACACCACTCGGAGCCGGTCAGGAAGTCGGACGCAGTTGCATACTGGTGTACAAGGGAAAAGTTGTTTCGGTATAGCTGAGCAATTTGCCTTTTCATTGAGCTCAGAATGATTCTTCTAAACAAGGAAAACCTGTCTATAACCGACCCAGTCGCTGCGGAACAGCCCTCTCAAGCCAAAAAATGCCACATCGCGCCAACTTTTGCGCCAATTGGAAATAAAGTTCGTCATTGTTGGTGGTATAGGACACATAGAACCAAAATTTAATCGAACCACAAGGTACCATATCAACCCCTGCCTCACGGGCCATCTGTATTCTGGTGGGATAATGCCAGAGATAAGTACAGGCACGTGGTCTTGTTGTCAATTACCTCCGACTTCATGATAGAGACATAGCTTCGTGGCACCCAACCTTTCTGGTCTGGCAATTCGACTAATAGCCAAAGGTCGCGCCATCTGGAAACATCGACAACGTCGCCCTTTTTCACTGTCGCTTCAGAGGGCGACCCGGCGTTATAGTTGTAAAGAACAACGCCCTTGAAGGGAAGTGGCCGCCTCTGCTCCGACACGAGGTAGTCCAGGTCGTCCGCCAGGCACTGCACCGGGACCCAGCCCGAATCAGCTGAGCCAGACCTTTGGACAAAGTACCAGTCCGCCTCCTGGTTGAGGATCACGACCCGATCGCCAACGCTCAGGCGAAGCTCGACGTCGTTTTGCGGCAGGAAGTCCTGGATGACGAAGGCGTTCGGGCCACTCAGCTCAGTCGCAGGGCCCCCGGCGGTCTTGGCCGAAGTCGCCGACCTTTGAGCCTTTCTGTTCTTTGCGCCGCGCTTTCGACGCAGCAAAAAAACGGGCACCAGGTTCCCGTCTTTCATCGAGAGCACAAGGTTGAGGGGGCATTCGTCGAGTGACAACTCGCGCTCTGGTCTCGTGGTCAGCAGTGGAAACCCGATAAGATCGAGTATGCAAAATTACCTTCCCCGCTAAACCGCACGACCCAAACAAAGTTTACGGGGTTGTCCTTGATGGCGAATTTCCGCAGCAACGCCAACAGAAGCTTCCCACACGTGTCGGCAGTTGAGACTTTGTAACTTTTGAACGTCAACTCGCTGTCTTTTGTATCTACGGCCACCGCAACCTTGATGGTGCCAAAAACGTCCTGCCGGTCCTACAAAGGTGTTAGGTCGAAGTGCTGTTCAATTTTGTACCTTTGGATAGCTTGCTTGACTATCGGCCTGGTTGGGCTGTAAATTGTTATCGCGCCCCAAGGTGTCCGCCTTGAATCCTGGTTTCCGATGATCCACAAAATCCTAGGCCAGAAGTTCAGCGGGTGGGGAGGGATCAAAATTATG
>JADGKE010003335.1:0-11818 GCA_026954515.1 Cladochytrium tenue
CTCCAGAGGTTTGAATAATAACGACTTTACGGGAGAAATTCCGACTACGATCGGAGACATGAGCAGCCTGACAGACTTGTTTGTTTAGCGCATGTCGGTTTACTGATCTTACCGGCACCGTTTAGCGACATATCCGGAAATCTGATTACCGGTTCCATAGCCAGCTTTTTTGGTACTCACACCAGCCTTAATTTACTGTAGGTTGAGGCTTCCCTCTTTCTATTCACCCCTTTTGGATTTGCTTCTGCTCCTATGCAACGTGCTGTTATCTTCCTAAGAACTTTGACCATTTGTTCATGCTCCATCAGTCAGCTGGAAAACAACTTGCTTAGTGGGACAATTCCGGATAACTTCGCCAACCTTACAGGTCTTACTTACTTGTAAGTGATTGGATCATCCTACTTGCGTACCAAGCCGTACACACCTCCCTTTCCACCGTTATTTTCGTACCCCACATCTTTAGCAACATTTCCGGGAACTGTTTCAGCAACTCGGTCCCATCGGCCCTTCAAGCAAAGTTTCCATCGAGGTTGGTAGAAAGCCTATAGGAATATATATTTTTTTTGCACTTTTCTGTTGTAATCTGTCTCAACTGAGCCTCTGTTCTAGTGATTACACAAACAGTGACGCAGTCTGCTCAAAACTGGCGACATTAACCTCGGGCTCTACAGCAACCGGCTCCACATCTGTTCTTTCTCCGTCCTCGTCGTCCTCGTCGTCCTCGTCGCCCTCGTCTTCATCGTCGTCAACCTCATCTGCAGGAAGCAACTCTGCACTCTCCTCGGCAGCCATAGCCGGCATCGCAGTGTGCGCCGTGGTTGTCGTCGTGCTCATTGCCGTTGTGCTCATATGCATTTTCCGAAGGAACGTGACAAAAAAGGTAACACCAATCAGTACGTTTTTTGTGTGGCAAAATGAGAGATATGAAGGCAGAGTTACTCAGTTTATTTCATACCTTCCCCTGAATCTCCGCCTTCTGGTTACTCAGATGCCCCAGCAAGGAGCAGAATTCGCAAAAGGGGCTCAACAACCGGGCACCAACGAACCGATAGTTCTCGATGTCAGGCCTAGTCAAACAGCTGCATTTTCGAGCAATCAATCTCATACAGCTCACATTGAAACACGAGCACAGCCGGCACCGACCACTGCCGGCGTGGTCGCCTCGTTACCCGTCCCGGTAACCGGGACCAAGGACGGGATCTTCTCCTTCGTGGACGCCTCACACTCGGAGACAGCGGAGAAATTTGCCTCTTCTGGCGTCCCCGTTGCCTCGTCTTCCCGCTCTGCCGACTTGACCGCTGCCATGATGGAGCTGGATCCACAGCTAACCGCCGGTGCGGCGCCGGCCTCGGAGCTGCTTCGCCTCAACGGCTTCCCCGGCCCCATGGTCGACGCCTTTGCCTACCTCCACCTATCCGTTGAACAGATGCTAGCAATTGCCGACGACGCGCTGAGCGGCCGTCAGCCTGCTCCCGGCTCCGCCGCCGAAGTTGTGTCAGCGGACCCCGTTTGGCTGATGCGGCTTACTAGCCTCGCAAGCGCCATCCGTGGCGTGCGGTGGGGTGCCGGGCGCGCTGAGCTGGCTGGGAATGTGCCTACGGTGGTGGGGCAGGCGGCTCCGCCGAACTACGAGGAAATGTAGGATTAGATGTTTTTTTTTTCTCTGTTTTGGAGCTATACTACTCTACATCAAATAGACTCCAGTGTATTGGTGCATTGGTCTGTCCAGTCTTGGTTGTATAGACTCTTTATTAGGCCGCCGAGAGCTCGGCGTCACATTCCAGCAGACTACCCGCGGGCACTCTGCTTGGGCAGGTTTCTTGAGGCGATCATTAAGACGGCGGCAGTCTGGTTGGGACCCAGCTGGAGACGTTGCTGCTCTTAGTCGCGGTAAGTCGAAGGGCAGGCCTTTCATGTACTCCTCCGCGTCAGAGTTGATCCCAGAACGTCTAGCAGAACGGGCGCGAGCGGTGCGCTCTGGGAAGTGCGACGGCGGGCTGAAGGCCGGGCAGGGCAGGATCCAAGACTAATGAGAGGTTAGGGAGATTCGCTTCCGCAGCAGTCACAGGCGGAGGATATGGCAACCGTGTTGGCATTTGTAACGGGGCGATTTAAAGCCGTGAATGTCGACTGCCCCGGTCGCCCTTTGCCAATATTTGCGGCTCTGACTACAACCGCAAGACCGCACAAAAACACAAAATGGCAATAGTGATGCTGTTGACGGGTCTTGGTGCATCTGTTTCAAGAGCAAATACGAGCAGAAGAGGGATAATACGTCTAGAGGGCCAGTAGTTTGGGTCTCATAGGTAGGGTCGGGTTGGAGGTCTGTCAAAGTGTTTCTGTGAACTGATGGCAAAAAGAGGGGCTACAGTGTAAAAAAAAAAAAATTAAAACCACACTAAAATATGAGAGCTGTAGTGGGAGGCGGCCTCTGAACTTGGGGCGGGCCAAGGCCAAGGGCAAGATTTAAGAAATGGCGGGAGAAGTTTTTTTCGTTTCCCGAATTTACGAGCAGGGGTGGTGGGGAGGGGAGGGATTTAACCTAACAGGAAATGCTAGGCACACGCGTCACCAAGTCCAGGTCCACGGGCTCTTGACGGCCTTCGCTGCGGCGGCATAGGTAGCCAGGCCGCTCCAGACGTCCTCGTCTGTCCAGAACTCGTAGTCGTCGTAGATGCTGGGCAGGCTGACCTCCCACGCCATCCACGGGACGCCCAGGGCGTTCGCGTAGGCAGCCTGACCTTCGTTGCCCGCTGCCTTGGAGGCGCCCGTGTTGCCAAACTCCTCGTACACCAGCCGCTTGCCCGCCGCGGTGGCGGTGGTGACGGCGGAGGAAAGGTAGGACGCAGCGTCGTTGTTGTAGGAGTGGATGGCGACGATGTCGAGGGAGGCGCAGGAGAAGAAGCCGGAGAGGAGCGAGGTGGAGAAGTCGACGCCGCCGCCAGAGGCGACGAGGATGGGCGACGAGGAGGGGAGGAGGGAACGGATCAGGGCGGCGCGGGTGCAGAGCCAGGATGGGTAGGTCGTGGACATGTGGCCGAAGCTTTCATTCTCGGGCTCGAAGGCAAACACGACCTCCGACAGGGTGCTCCAGGTTCGGTTTCCGAAGTATGGGTTCTGGTGGGCCAAAATGTGGCGGACGCGATTATCGAAGGCGGTCTGAGCTGTCGAGTTAGTGTAAAAGCTGTCTGCGCCGTAGGCAAGGGCGTAGGCGTCCGTGTCCCAGGTGCCGAGCGAGTAGCGGTCGTGTAGGGCAATGATGAGCTTTAGGCCGCGGTTGTAGCATTTTAGCATGAAGCTGTCGATCATGGACAGGGCCGCGTCATTGTAGACACCGACAGTGTACTGCTCGAGGTCGTCGACGCCAAGCGAAGAGGAGCCCTTTGCATCAGCATACACGTGGTTGATGAAGATCCGGACGACACGATAGTTTGCGGCGGCGATAGCATCCAGGACCGTGATCTGGTCGGCGTCAGTCAGGGTGTGCAAGAAATAGCTGTTGGTGCCGGCAAACGAATACGTGCTTGTAGAAGTCGCGGCGCTAGTTGTGCTTGTAGAAGTAGATTTGACCGAAGAGCTGGAGGATGCTGCCGAAGATGTCGTAGAGGATGACTTTGTAGATGAGCTGGCGCTGGTTGATGAAGCCGTCGTCGAGGATGTCGTGGAAAGTTTGCTCGAGCTGGTTGAGCTGGTCGAGGCGGAAGTGCTTGTAACCGAAGAGGACGTCGAGGCCTTTGAAGACGAGCTAGATGAGGAAAGGGTAGAACTCGATTTGCTGCTCGTTGCAGAAGATGACGAAGATGATGTCGTCACACTCGAGGATGAGACTGTCGAGAATGCCTTGCTGGTCGTCGACGACGCGCTCGACGCACTTGATCCTGTTGAGCTCGAAGATTTGACAGTCGACGTCGTACTAGACGAGCTTGTGGTACTTGACGACAAAGACGACTTGCTGCTCGTTGACGACGCGGTCGATGACGTCGAAGTCGATGGAGTCGAGCTCGCTGAAGAGGAGGTAGAAGAAGCCTTGCTGCTCGACGTCGGGGAGGACGACGGCGAGCTTGTAGTTGTGCTGGATGTCGAGGTGGTTGAGGGAGCTTTGGAGCTCGGCGTTGATGACGATGACGACGTCGCCGGACTCGAAGTGGACGAAGACTTTGTAGACGAGCTCGTGGTAGAAGACGTCAGGGATAATGTCGTGGTCGAAGAAGACTTTGTCGACGAGCTCGAGGTAGAAGACGTCGGTGACAATGTCGTGGACGAAGAAGACTTTGTAGACGAGCTCGAAGTGGAAGACGTCGGTGACAATGTCGTGGATGAAGAAGCCTTTGAAGACGACGACGAAGACGACAGAGAGCTCGAGGTGGATGTCGCAGAAGTCTTGCTGGAAGAAGTGTTTGTGGACAGAGACGATGAGGTCGACTTTGTAGAGGACGACGACGACGAAGCCGTGGACGTCGACGCTTTGACTGTGATTGTGGAGGTGACGGTGGCAGTGGCAGTGGCAGTTACCGTCTTCTTGACAGTCTGGCAGATTCGCAGAGAAAAAGAGTCGAGTGTGAAAAGGATTTCACGCGAAGGGCGATTGGGTAGAAAGGCGGGAGTTGGGGGGATTAGGCGATGGGATTAAGCGATGACGGTAGGGGCGCAGGGGATGGTAGGGTAGAATTGTGGAGGGAGTTGGACGAGAAAAGGGGGGTGCTGGCAGGAGGGAGGGACATGGGAGCAGTGAGGAGGCGTCGAGAACGCACGACTGTCACGACGACGGCTGCAACCGGAGTGGCGACTCCTGAAGTGAGGGCGGCGACGACGGCCATCACGGCCGCCATGGCGGCGGCGGGCAATAAGCGCATCGGATCGGGACTGCAAAAAAGTTGTGTGCACGTTGGGTGGTGGTTGGGGACAGGTAGTGATATGCTTGACTAGCCTGTGTGACCATGGAACGATCGAGTGGGCCAATCAAATACTACCGCATGAAATGAAAGAACCAATCAACGGGCGGTTGCGTGGGCAGACTTAGGCTGTGCAACGTAGTAGTGTGTGCCATGGTACCACAGCGGCAAGCCAGCTGTCTGGTTGCTCCAATCAGGTGCTAAGAGCATAGCGACCCTGGAACAAACATGCCTTGTTTGGTTAAGGGGGATCGTTCGGAAGTTTAGGCTAGTTCCACCTTATCTTGACGTGTAGCTATTACACGATCTACGACAAAAATGCTGGCAGGATCTGCCTCGCAAAGGCCGTTCATCCGTAGAGGGTATCGTAGAACTGTTTTTCGCGTGACCCCAGAGGTCCAGCAGAGCTCGAGTTCTTTAGATCCTTCCCTGCATCCTATCCGACCCCCATCCGGTCTTTGGCTCACCTTACTCCTGTCTGATGATCCGCACAGCTCATGTATGCAACCCCCTTCCCCCGCGCCATCGAAAAGACAATTTTAATTTCTCTTTTTGCAGGACTAGAACACTGCACATAAAAGTTAGGGCGGGTACAATCCAATCCACCCCTTTCTCCTATTGCAAGCGGAACGAGCATTGAGGCCGTTACGAGACATAAAGCCGCCCGAAAGTCAGTGCGCCAGCGGTGCAGCTGCCTGCACGGCACGCAAGCCCCTGACTCGGTTGATAGCGGCGGCGAGTTCGATCGTGCGCGGCCTGGCCAAATTTCCCACCGGCGCGTCGGCGCCAAACTGCCCGACGACCGCGATGCCGACGCTGCTGGCATCCCACTCACGCTCGACGGCGGCGACGGCGTCGGCGAGCGGTAGCGAGCGGAGGTTGGAGCCTGCGGCGGCGGCGGAGGAGGCGGAGGCGAGCCGCAGGCGGTCGCGGAGGTAGAGCATCGAGTCGAGGATGCAGCGGGATTGGGACTGGTGGACGAGTTGGTCGAGGGCAGCGAGGTCGACGTCGGTGCCAGAGAGGGTGATTAGGTGGGTGCGGCGTGCGGCGGATTTGGCACCTCGCAGGGTGGTCGCAGGTGTGGGGGGCGCGGGGAAGTCGTCGAGGTCGCTGTCGTCGCCTCCACTGGCGGCTGTAGCGAGGTGGTGGGAGCTGCTGGCGCCGCCGGGGAGGGTGACGATTCGCGGGGTGACGCCACCGAACGGAAGGTCTAGGAGTTCGTTCTTGAGACAGCGAAGAAGAGAACGGGAAAAAAAAGGCTCTAGAAAAGATGCGACAGAGCCACGATACCTTCGTTTTCGTCTTGGAGTGCGGCCGGGACAGCTTCCGCGATCTGCTTGGCCTTCGCGGTCACGTCCCTATAACACACCAAGGTCAAAGTGTTGCCGTATTGGTACAAAATGAAATGGCAACACATGAGAGAGAGAGAGGGCGTAGAGGAGCAATTGGCCGCGCAAAGAGTCCTAAAACGGATGATAGTCTTACTTTGCTACATAGCAGTCCATGGCGATAACGCGGTCCGCGACGTCCAGGTACGCACCGCAGCCGCCGACAACTAGCACAGCCGAGACCCCGCGGTCTCTCCTCAGAGCCCGGATCTTCGCAATCAGTGGCGTTATAGGTTCTTTATTCTTGGCGACGAGCAACTCCATGCGCCTGTCGCGGACGAGAAAGTTTGTGGCGCACGTGTCCTCGTCGAGGAGTAGGCCGCGGGAGCCGACCTCGAGGGCCTCCTGGATGGCTGCTGCCATGCTGGTGGAGCCGCTGGCGTCGAGGGTGGAGAAATTGGCGGTGTCCTTGCCAAATGGTAGGTTGGATATAAACGGCGTTATGTTGACAGAGGTGATGCACCTGGATCCATCGGATTGTAGGTCGAGAAAGGTAGAGGTTGGAAAATGATGCAGACGTCCCGCCGAAGCAAACAAGCGATCCCATACACTCTCCGCCCGCGGGGCCGGGGGGGGGGGGGGGGGGCTGGGGTTCGGGTGGGGGGGTGGGAGAAAAAAAAAATAACCCAAAAATTGTCCGATCAGGATGTTGGCGTCTGGCGAAGCCACGCAACCGGACTCTACCATCGTCGGCAATGATGGCTCAGGGGTCGGCGACGAGAACAGTGCGCCGGCGCGGCTGCCAGATGAGGTGGATGTACGCGCAACTGACGCCGCTGCTTCAGCTCCTCCGGTCGTTGTGCCGCGCCTTGTGGCGAGGCGCATGGGCCCGCCCGTCGACGGCGATGGTGCGTGCTGGCTCTGCTGTCTTGGGCGCGGGAGAGCTGAGCGGTTTCCTCTTTTTCGAACTGTACCGGCGCAGGTGGATTTGGCGGAGGCGCAGGCGATGGCGGTGTTGTGCCAGCACGACCCGAGCCAGTTTCGGTCGTGTCGCGAAGGCTACAGGTGCGTTGACTGGGGCCGTGAGGAACGCATGAAAACCACCACCCGCCTCCCTAAGGCTAGAATCGTTCTCCATCTCCCACTGCATACTTCACGGCGTGCAGATCCTCACACGAAAGCCTTTTTGTCTCTTTTCTGCCCTTATACTTTTCCCGGAAAATTACCTCGCAGGGCCTGAAGCAGGTCCTACCCGAACTACCTGCGTTTGCCCAAGGCCGGCGAGCCCATTCGATCTTGGGCTTGAGCGCAGAGGAGTTTGCGCTGATGGACCGCGAGCTCGGCGGCGATAGCAGCGAGAGCGACCGCGATGACGGTGGCGATGGGGACGGCGATGGCGCGGACGCGGCAGCTCACGCTCGACTGGCGGGCGACGAGCTGGCCGGAGCGGCGGCAGAGAGGGCGAAAGAGGAAGATCTAGAGCGCGACGCGCGACGCCGGCGGCGCGACTGGCTGGGACGCCTGCACGCATTCCAGCGTTACGTCGAGCTGCGTGAGGAGCGCGCGCTGCGGAACTGGCGGCGCCACCGCGTCGAGTGGATGCGCGTCGAACGTCGCGTCGCGGCAGAGGCCGGAAAGGTGCGGGTGTTGAGAATAAGGGAAAAAATTCGGGAGTATCGGTGTGATGTGAGGGAAGAGAGTTTAGGGACGGGGCGGAATTTGGCGGGGAGAGGTCTGCGGCAGTAACCCAGCGAATGGGAACGATTCCCTTTCTGCCCCCCGACCACCTGTTCTCGCACCGTTGCAGGACACCGGTGACCTGCTGATGGCTCGACTAGGCGAGTTCCGTGAGCGCATGGAGGAGCAAGCGCTCGTTGAAGAGGCGCTGCGGCTGCTCGAGACGGAGCCCGTCGAGTTCTGGGGTACCGGCATCCGCCTTGGGAACGACCTGCTTGGCCTCATGGCTACCATACCGCGCGGTGGCGGCGGCAGAAGGTGTGATGCGTGGTACCCGTATACCTTGATTTCCGTGGATGGCGTCTGACGCGCGGACTTTGCGCTTATTATACTTTGGTCTGCGTGCGGTCGGACGACTCCAAGGATCGAACGGATGGTGACAGAGGAGCCCAGGCAGTGAGTAGTCGTCTTTGTCTATAAGGGACAGATGCCTCTGACGACTTGTCTCGCTGCGCTCCTCAGCTATCAAGTGGATTCGAAGGCAAATTCGTACCGCAGCGACCGCAAACAGGAGCTTGGTGGCTTGGTCTCCCAGCTTGATCCGTTCTTTGACGTGAGTACTACTGTCCCACTGGAAGGAAGAGGGACTTGAAAATGTAGGGTGATCGGGTGAAAGACATTAAAAACTTGAGGAATATGTGAAGAGCCAAGAAGTTTTCTGCCCATCCACAATAACCTTCTGCTTTCCCCCGCCCCCGCCCCTACCTCACACCTTCGCCCACATAATACATCCCAGGGCCACCGTTCGGGCTTCCTCGAAGTTGTCGGTCGCGGCGTCCGTGCAGAGGAGGCCGAGCGCCTAGCCCGGCTTGCTGAGGCGTATGCTCAGCGGCTGGAGGTGCGCGCCTCCCGCGACACCGTGGAACGCATCACCAGCGGCAGCGCCGCGCCACCTTCGCGCCCCACCAGCCACCTGCGCAAGCCGTCGCCATCCCTCCTGGAGCCTGAGCTCGACGATGGCGCTGGGACCACTGATGCCGGCGGCGAGCTGCACCCTGGACCCGCGGGAGAATCGGCGGCCGGCAAGGGCCCGGCTGTTGAGATGACCGCCACGCAGCTGGTGTACGAGACGGTGCTGAGCGAGGCGTCGACGTCGGTGCTTACGGTGTACAACCGCGGCTCGACGGCCGTGCACTTTGAGTGGCGCAAGGCCCGCCGATTGAACCCGCTCGGGGTGAGCTTTCGGACTTTCAACTGGGCTCGGACCGTTCTCTGTTGACTAAGGATTGGCTTCGCCTTGGTTTCCATTCTGCGTCTTCCAGGTAAAGGCAGTATACGATGGGGTGGAGCGCTTCTACTTTTACCACAAACGGGGAGTCATGTTGCCTGGGACCGCTTTCGACTTTCCTGTTGTTTTCAAGTCGGCTAGTCCTGGTGTAGGTGTTGTGACATTCTGATTTGTCCTCTCCCCTCACCAACCCACCCACCTCCGCGTTCTTTTTCCTAGGAATTTTCTCCTTGCTACGTTTCTTCACTAAAATTGCTTCCCCTTCACCCCATCGAAAGCTCTTCACAGAGACCTGGACACTTGCGACGTACCCTCGCGTATCAGGATACCCCATGACTGTCACGCTCCAGGTATTTTTATCATCGGCTGGGCTGTATCAAGCTTGTAATTGGATGTATTATTAATCAAGTATTTCCCAGGGTCTCGCAATCGAAGAGGATACACTATCACACCGTCGTGCTGCAGTGGACGCAAGACTACGGCGGCGACAGTGCGTCCATATGCGAGGACTGATTATTAATCCCGCTCTCATCCAAATTCATGGCTCACTCCTGCCGCTATGTCTCCATCACTCCCTCATTTGGAACAGGGCGACGACTATCGCTACCGAAACCATTGAAGGCATCTTGGCGCGCCTAGGGACAACTCCTTCGGACGGCAGCCTCGGCAGCACTGCTAGGACTGGGGCCTCCGACCCCGCAAAAACATTTGCGGCGCGGAACGCCGAGCTTCGGGTAAGTTGAGTCACATTCACAGTGCGAGGACGGAGATGGTGCCGACGAGTTTTTTTTTTGTTAATATCACCAATGCACCGACCGTAGCTTCACTTCGATGTACAAGTCTATGCAGAACTGCAGGCGCTATACTTGGAGATATTGGCCGCTCAGGGTTCAGAGTTTGCAGCTCCTTCGGATGCCTGGGACGGGTCGGTTGCGACATTACACGAGGTGAGACCCCTGCCTACTGCCCCATGCCTCTGACGCTATTCCCGCTAGCTGGCTCAAGGAATCACTGATCCGTCGGTCCAGTCGGCGATGTTGGAGCGGCTACAGTTGCTGGTGCGACAGTGCTCCGGACGAGCGGTACTCAACTCTTCGGTCGCCGTGGCGGCCTCGGCTGCTCCGACTGGGCCAGCTGATCAAGCCGCGGTCCTCGCAAGTATGCCGCGTGTCTCGTCCGGAGGCGGGTTTCCGCTTCGGTACATCCTATGGTAAGTTGATTGTGGGAGAAAAACACTGCGATTAGCCATTGATGTTTGCTGGGTCTGGTCGGTTCAGCCATGATATACTCGTGGACGTAGTTGACGGGATGTACGAGATTTCCGAGGCGCTGCGACGGAGGATGGAGCTGCCCACCCCGGTTCGTGTGATGCCTCCCGATCGTCAAGTAACCAGTGCCCTTTTTTGTAGCGCCAGTTCATTTGCCGAGATGAAGCTGCCAACAGCGATGGCGCTGCAGCAGCAGCAGAGGAAGAAGGTAAGAGAAACTCTGTTGGCGCTTGTGGCTGGAATGCGTCAACTGAGAGATTTGAATCGTTATTATTTTTGGTCGGGTTCAAAGACGGCGCGACAAACCCCGCAACAGCACCACAGGGCCGCAAGGGGGCTGGGCCGGCTGGCGCAGCGGGTGACGATCGCGGTGGGCGAAAGGCTGGAGCGGGCCCAGGCACAGCCCAGACTGCGGGTACCGCTGCGGCTCCGGTATATCAGGGGTCAATTTCATTTATGGCATTCAAAGACTCTTTATTAACTCTCATTGCATACGACACTTGACCTTCGAAGGGCGCAGGGGCAAAGGGGGCTCAGGGTGGAGTTGGCGGCAAAGCTGGTGCCCCAGGCGGCCCTGCTGCGGTCGGAGGAGCAAAACCCGGCGCTGGCAAGGCCACTGCTGGGCCTGGGAAGAAAGGCAGCGGTGACGCTGGCACAGCAGGTACGCTGATAACCAACAGTCTCTGGCGGTTATCTTTTTTGATATTAAGCATCAACATCCCGACCATTACAATCCCACCGCTTACCCTCTCCCTCATTACCCCTTCTTCCCGCATGATGTCCGGATAGATGGAGAAGACTTATCTCAGCGGCAGGCGCTTGCGAAGATTGTGCGACCGAAAGCAACTCGAAATGTAAGGAGAAACCCAGCCCGCACAAAGTTTGCCCATGCTCACATCTGTTTCGCAACACACAACGCCCAACCGTTGATCTGCTCGACGCATCGCCGACTAAGGCCGACTCTCCACGCGAATGGACACCGGGACGCCGCCGGCGCGAGCGCGAGTACCGCGCCGCCTTTCGCGACGAGGTCCGCGGCGCAGTGGCCGCTGCTGTGTGGCGGATGGCCGGGCTACTTGATGATGCCGCCGACGACGACGGCAGCGGCGACCGTCCTAGCAGGGGCGCTGATGCGGCGCGACACGGGGCGGCGGCTGCGGTAGCTGGACTCGTTGTAGGAGACGGCGGCGCAGCTGCCGCAGCACACGATGCAGCGCTCGCAGCGGCCGTTGAAGCGGCGGCGTCTCGGCGGGACCGGCAGATGGCGGCGGGGGCGACCCCCGAATATGCCACGGCAGCCGGCGGGGCCGGCTCACGGACCACCGCGGGGGGAGGGGGTGGGGCCAGTAGTAGGAGGCGTATCAG
>JADGKE010003336.1:0-11767 GCA_026954515.1 Cladochytrium tenue
CCACAGCAGCCGCAGTTGCCATTGCTGCGGCTGTGTCGTTGCCATGGGTTGCCATCGCAAGCTGAGATGGTGCTAGCGTTGGGGAGGGCCAATGCTATACACCAAATGGGAGGCAGACGGTGCAACAAAAAGACTAGCGGGGGGACTGAAAGCGACTATCCAAAAAAAAGCACAACCAGGTCAGTCTACCTCCAGGTCGGGCCCGCGTACAAATGTATTGGGTGTGAGACAGACAGTCATTTTTGTAGCTCAGGATCATATGATCGCCTGGGTACCAAATTTGTAGCCCAGGTTAATATGGGCAATCAAGTGATTGCACCCTGCTATGGCACCAGGCCTACTTTTGCGCATTCGCGTCGTTAATTCACAGCTTCAGGTTGACAAACGCGTCGTACTCGCCGATAGCGGGGCGCACGTCAACGGTGGCCATCTACGACTCATCCCGCGAGAACGCAACGTGGTCAACAAACGTATAATCACCTAGGGGTCAAATTTGACCCCTTTGACCCCCAGGTTCATATGGGCGATCATATGATCGCACCCCACTCTGGCACCAGTCTTGAGAAATTTACACCAAAAAGCTCGGAGTTATGATTATGAAGAAGCATTTGAAGAAGCCATTAAGTCATTAGAAACAAAGTCCCAATGAGGGCGAAGGTTAGGTTTTTAGATACAAAGTCCCAATTTGGGTGAAGTCTAGATTTGTTAGCTATTTTAGATTTATGAAGAGCAGATTTGCGAAGTTTCACGAAGTTTTGAGAAGTTTATGAAGTGAAATGAAGATTTTATTTTATTTTTCCCCTTATTCCCCATTATTTTCATTTTTTCGTTGATGTTGAACATGGTTCCCTATCAAAAAGTCATTCCTTTGGGGATCAGGCAAGTCGCTCACTCCATCACCCACCCTCACCTACACTCAACCCCTCCACTTTAAATGCGCACTACTCAACCAATTTTAATCCCACTGCAATGACACTTAAGGTTGCTGATCGATTTCTCTACCCCGATTATTCCCAAAACTGACGATTTATGCTCCTTCAGTCTTAGTGCTGTGATTTTGTGTTCCTGCTTGATTGAAAAGCAGCATTCTCATCAAACTTGAAGGTGAATAGATCAAAAAGTCATTCATTTGGGAATTAGTCTTAGTGTTTACCGTATTGATAAGGCGCGGCCACCTAGCGTGACCATTCGGTATATGTGCGTGCGTCCCTGTCGGCCCCATCGGCCCCATTGGCTCCCTTGGTCCAGTAGCAGCCGTGTGTTGTAGTTCGTTGACCTTGGTTGCTTCTAAGAATAGCTACGCCTCAAAGCTCGGTCGTACTTGATTTCTATTGATACTGTCTGTTGCGCTTTTATGCTCCCATAACGCACTTGAAACACAGTAGGCAACCATCTCCACCAGCACCAATCAATGCACGACATTCTCTGCACCAATCACCTCGGAGTGCCGTGAATTCCAACACCGTGCGCCTCCCATGTGCCCTCCAGATGCCGAGCGAGCACTGGTGCCCGCGCCGGAACGTTTGGAAAATCGAGGTAAAAGTCTCTATTGCTTAATTGTTATCCAAAACCAACAAATAACCCTCAACCCAACAAAGAAAAACAACTTGAAATAGCTGAGAAGTAAGTAATATTGGAGAGGGAGACCTGCTGTCACTTCTAATGAATCCTATCCGGAGCCTTCGTCCAAAATCATGGTGGCGACTTCGATGTGCCCGTTTTCCTCTGCGATTTCTAACGCTGTATGCAGCTTTGCATCGCGTGCGTCCCTATCTGCGCCGCGGCTGAGAAGCAACTGCACAACCTTCGCGTGACCACCAATCGCAGCGACGTGCAGAGGCGTCGCCCGCTGCAGTGGCTCCCACCTGTCGGCATTTCGTGCATTGATGTCGGCGCCACGGTCGAGCAGAAGCCGTGCCACCTCCACATGCCCGTTTTGTACTGCAGCATGTAGGGGTGTTGCCTGGTTCAATTCTCGCGCGTTTTCGTTTGCGCCGCGCTCGAGAAGCAGCTGCGCGACCTCAACATGCCCGTTTTGGGCTGCAAGGTGCAGGGGTGTTGCCTGGTTCATTTCCTGTGCATTCTTGTCCGCGCCGTGGTCAAGCAGTAGCCGCACTACCTCAACATGCCCGTTTTGCGATGCCAGGTGCAGCGGTGTCCATCGGTCCTCGTCACGTGCGTCCCTGTCAGCGCCGCGGTCCAGTAGTAGCCGCGTCACCTCGACATGCCCATTATGCGCCACCACGTGCAGCGACGTCCACTGCCTCGCCGCCTCGCGCGCGTCTTTGTCGGCGCCGCGTTCCAGCAGCAGTCGTACAACCTCGACATGCCCTTGTTGCGCCGCAATGTGCAGTGGCGTACCCTGGCCTACCTCGCGCGCATCTTTGTCGGCACCGCGGTCCAGCAGCAGCTGTGCCACCTCGACATGCCCGGATTGTGCTGCCACGTGCAGCGGAGTCCATTGCATTGCCCCGCTACGTACTTCCCTGTCGGTACAGTGGTCGAGTAGAAGCCGCGCCACCTCCACATGACCGTTTTCGGCCGCAAAGTGAAGCGGTGTGAATCCAGCATCTGAGGAGGCGTTGACACTTGCGCCACATTCCAGAAGTGCCTCGGCAACGGAGCCGAGACCATAATAGGCTGCCTCACGAAGCAGGTAATCAACGCCCCCACGTGCATAGGCTGCAAAGCCTCGTTGAATCAGGGCAAGGGCTACATTTGACAAGCCCCTCTCAATCGCGTAGGCCAGTGCTGCTTTCCCAGTCACAGGGTCCTCTTCAAAAACCAGGCTGCTCTCATTTGCCAGGGATAATGCCTCTTTCTCGTGGTTGTCGAAAATGGATCGTTGTAGAAGATTCTGCCATTTTATTAGTATTGATTACATGCAAACGCTATTTTTTCTAACCACAGGAACCTGAGATGTCCACATTCTTTCTTGAAATAAATTAAATGGTCGTTGCCAGTAGCCCGACGGAGTTTTTCCGTCGCTGTCTGTCAAAGTTTCATCAGCAGAGTGCTCTAGAAGTACATTGATCACTGCCTCGGACTTAAAAAATGTTGCAATATGCAGAGGCGTCATATTTCTCTCGCCTCCCTCATGATTTTTTCCGGTCGACCATCCACGACAGTTGACATCTGCGCCGGCACATTCAATAAGTATGCGACACAAATTTGCATTCTTCCTTTTTGCGGCCTCATACAGCAGCGGAGAGGTCATAATACGAAGCGACTCAGCTTTCTCACACAAAGCCACGTTGAGTCTCAGCTCCAAACTGGAATGATTGTGCTTTTCCTCTTTGCCACCACAGTTGAATGCAAGTTGGACTGCATCAGAGCGCCCTCGCATCACACCGAAAAGAAGTATTCCTGGCCCAAAGCGTTCCGCACGAACGAAATCAGCGAGGACACTCCATTTTAGCCCAGCAATTGAAGCTGAAACAAGGTGCTCAGACCAGTAGGCCGCTGCGTATTGCAGAATCTCGCTGGAACTGTGGACAGGCTCTGACCCCATTATTATCCATGCCTCGCGACCATCTATTGTTGACGGTTCTGCGACTACTAGAGCGTTGACACAGCCCTTAAAAAGAGCTGTCTGAATATAAGACGAATTTGCGTGCAGAAAGTCTGGTGCGTTACTGCTCGTGAGGTAGTCGGCCACCGATTTATGCACAAACTTGACAGTTTCGTTAGAGTAGTTCAACAAAGAGTATAATGGCAAAAGCACCCAGTGAACATCAGCTACCGGAATATTCAATATGGCTGCCAACCCGGATTCAGAGAGCGGCCGCCGGAGGTAAAGTAGAGCGCCGAGGACTTGGCGGACAAGGTTCACGTCCAACTCAGAGAGCCCAATGAATGCGTCGCGAAATACGCGACTGTAGAGTGCCTCCAGCGAATTTGGGACATGGCCAGAGCCAGAGGGACTTTTGAGTGATAAAACCAGCTTTTCGACTTCCCTAGCGATATCGCGGACGGAGCGGCTGCAGATAATCTCATCATACGCAACAACGATCCAGATAAAAAGACCACCAGCCAAAGCAGCAAGTTTTCGGGCCAGTTCTACGGCAATGGACTCTCTGTCTGCTTCAGCGAGGCGATGTTTCAGTTTGCTCATCCGATCTTCCGAGTAGAGTTCAATATCTCTCCGGTTGCCTTCTGCATCAAGTTGGATGATATACGGCTTGTACTTGCGAAATGCCGCGATGATGTCGTCGTGAGGACGCCCAGAGACGAAGAGTCGGATGTTTGGAGCAAGTTGGCTCCATTTTTCAGCAAAAAGTCCAAAAAATTCAGCGCGGTCTTCGCTGTTTGACTGTGCAAGTTCGTCGAGCGCATCTATTGTGATAGTGAGTTTCGTACTCCCGAGGCTCTTAAGTGGGCTTAGGATGAGTTTTTCAAATAGCAGAAGGAGCGGGAATCTCATGAAATCCTCTCGATCAATGGCGTCCAAATCCGTTTGTACCTGGCTGCTTGATATTTTCGCAATTTGAAAGCCGATGGTGGTGATCACTCGGCGCGGGCTGGACCGCTCTGACACCTTGTGATCACACAGAAACGTCGCTGCGAGATAGCCGGTCGAGCTACCCGCCTTGGCATGGTGAAGCTCATCAGTAACGCAAGCATATATGACCGATTTGCCCGACCCCGCAGCGCCTTGCAGCCAAAATACTGTCTGGGATGGACTGTCGTCAGAGAGCCACTTCCGAATATCCTGGAGAATGTATTCCCTAGTTGATGGAAGCCGCTTTTCTCTCCGAACTGCAATGTCACTCTCAAAGTCCAGAGGCTCAAGCTTTCGACGTAATGATGACAGAACGTCGCTTTCAGTCTGCTGGAGGCCTGAATGTGAAGGGTTTGCTTTTTGCTGCGCGGGATGCGATAGGTAGAGCTGCTTGCGAATTTCAGTCACGAGCTCGCGAAGTTTTGAGTCCTTTTTGTCGTCGGTTTTGTTGTTTGCAAGGTCAAAGTAAAGCAGACCGGCAGTAGCCGCCTCACATTCCTGAAAGGGCCCATTGTCAGTGCGAATGGGAACTGTTGGCTTTTGTTTATCCGCAGCCAGACGAATTTCTCTTAAGCAGTTTAGCGACACCTTTAATATATTAGAGCTGAACAAAAGGAGCTTCAGAAAACTTACAGCGTATGCCTTTGACAAAAATGGTACAAACACCTTGCTCTTCGTTACGCCTGACCACATGGATGCGTAAATGCCACCAGTCATATTTGTCAAATCCATCCACACTTTGAGCCCATTTTTACGAAGCATCTCTGCAACTTCAAGGGCCATGGGCTGATCGTTCCATCTAATGGGCTGGTTATGGAGGAGATAAACTAAATGCACCAAGGAACTCACTGATAGCTTAGAAAGACGTCAAACTCAATTTGTGTCAGACTTCCAAGAGAGTTGCTGGGCTGAAAGAAGCTCAAAAAATGAAATCAAAGTGCAATAAGCTTACATCAGCGACATATATTGTAGCTAAATAGGAAATGCGAGTTTTTAGTTTGAGAATGAGTCGCAAATGGTCCAACTTACACATATTTCCATCGTTGGCTGCAATCAAATTCAGGGATACATTCAACAAGGAAGTCGAGTTGTTGACCTTCATTTTCACTGCTTCTATATCATGCACTGCATCAGCTATAAGAGAATAGTTAGTGCTGCTGCTAATTATCAATCAAGCCCAGGCTCAACTGTTTGTATTCAAGAGGAAGTTGTGGCTTATTATAGTGCCAAGCAAAACATTCCCTAGACTATCCACAAGTAAGGAACTGTCCTTCAAAGCATCCAATTTGAATTGAAGAAGAATATCCTCCAGCAAAATTACTGCATCAAGCAGCTCTCGAACATTCTCAGCTGTTGGGTGATATGATCCGTTACTCTGCGCAAGGCCATAAGCACAGTGCATGAATACTTAAAATTACCTTGTAAATATGTGAAAGAAGGCCCCAAGTTACTTTCAATGGCTTTTGGAGGTCTGCGACCGTTTTCCAAGTGCCAGACAGGGACTCGACACTTTTCGTTATTCGCAAGAAGTATCTGGTTGGCTCGCCCGAGGAGACTGCAGCGAGATCGACCGCATCCAGGTCGATGGCTCTCTGGGATGCCACGAAATCCATCGCAGAAATGGACGGGTTGTTTATACGAGCCAAAACATTGGGGGTGAGTGTGGCCATGGCCGCGAGATACGGATCATCTGACATAGACATCGAAATATTGCTGATGGTCTGGGAAAGTTCCGCAGAACTGGATTCAGAAGGCGATCCAAAGTCGCTGGGAGGGACGGGACTGCGCCCGCGCCCGATCCTTCCCATAAAGCGCGAGAATGGTGTTGGCTGAACACCATCGACAGGGACAGGAGTGGGCAGCGTGGCTCGGGTGGTACGCGGCGACAGCCATTTTGGAGGCATATGGTACGGTGCAGCAAGGCGTTGTGTGGTCGTGCGCGAAGAGAAGGTGAAAGACCGTAGATCCAAGGGATGAGGGTAAACGTGATGTTGATGCGAAAGTGGTGCGGCGACGAAAAGATCTGTCCTCGTCGTGCTCGGATGAGCGCGAAAAGGGAGGGTCGGGGCGAGCTGTTTTACGCCGTCTTGCGCGGTAGCAGCGAAGGTGGCAGCTGCGACGTCTGCAGAGGTGCTCAGGCACGGAAGACTTCGAGGCGGCACAGCCGGTCGTACCGTCAGGTGGCTGCGCGAATTCCTGTTGAACCTCCTCTCTCAGTTAAATTTGCCTCTTTTGTCAGAATCGGAATACATACAGTTTTCGCAACAAACGCGCAGTTAATCTAGCACGCCTCGTTTCAGAAATAGCAAAGAGCTTGCACTCTGTTTCCATTTCCAGAAACTTCAAAGTGTTCCCTTCCATTTAAAGAATCCCAAAGTTTACTGATCAACTGGTTCAACGAAAAAATCCGCAAAACGAAGTCGAACTTGAAGACCCCTTGGGGATGAGCCAAATGCACGAGTGAGTATGCCAAAGGAAGAACTGGTCTCGCGCGGCTACGCTCGTTGTTTTTCGCAGGACTGTCATTGGAGTCAGATGCGTGCTTGTTATTGCCACAAGCCCCTAACGCCTGCGCCTCCATCCATCGCCGACGCACGCAGCGCTACAGTGCCGTGGTGGCCTGTGATCGGCCACGCGCTCTCGCTGCTGTGGCTGCACAAGATTGTCGCGCAGGCCTTCAATTTCTACTATTTATAGCTGGGTAGGTCGGGTGAGAGATCTGGGAACGGTGGGAGATGTTGAGAAGGAAGGGTGGAGAATACGATTGTAAATTGGTCGCGGCAGACGCACCCAGTCCCATAAGATGCTGATATTATTCCAATTTCTTGTTTCTTTGCCACTCCTACTGCTGGGATACCAGCCCGGAGAATCTTTCAAAACGAGACTACAATACTACTGAGCTCAATGTTGACTGTGTTAGCTAGTCTTGGGATGACTCTGGACACTTTCCTGGTCCTGTCTCAGCCTCTGCAATTCCCTCCGCCTTCCTTACTACTCCGGAGTGGATTTGTGGTGTTTGGGTTATTAAGGCGAAAAGCGGTTAGGTGGAGGAAGGGGGCAGAGGGCAACAGAGAGGGGCAGATAGTGTGTGTGTGTGTGCGTGATCTGCTCTCCAATCATGGCGTCGCCACCACTACCACCTACCAAGACTACATCCGAACATATGAAGCCAAAACCAGAAAGAAGCTAAGGTGATAGAGGTGAAGGGCGAGGTGAAGACGATGCCGTCGTTTCCGCCAGCCTGTCGCCCACCAGCATCGCGGCGACCGCGGCTTTCCCGGCCTCCTTGGCGACCATCCGCGGCGTACGGCCCTTCCCGTCCCGAGCATCCACCACCGCCCCAGCCGCAACCAGGAGCCGCACCGTTTCCACAGCACCCGCCAATGCCGCCGTGTGCAGCGGCCGCATGACGCCGTCGATAGCGCGAGGGCTAGAGACAGCCTCAACGTCCGCGCCGTGCGCCAGCAGAGCCGCCACGCACTCGGCCGCGTTGGCGTGGGCGGCCTCGTGCAGCGGCGTGCGGCCCTGAAAGTTCCGCTGCGCCATCGCCGCTGCTACCGCCGCCACCGCCGCCGTCTCAGCCGCTGCGATATCCGAACTGGCGCGTCCGCCTGCTTCCTGTGAGTCCTTCGACTGGCGGGTTTGCGACCCGGTGGCGCGCCCGACCCAACCCAGCAGCAGCGCAAGCATCTCGGGGTGATTTTCCGGCAAGCCGCGTGGATCGGAAAGTACGCTGCGGTGCCGGTGGCAGCTGCAGCAGCGGTGGTGGCTTCATCGGCCAAATGCAGGGCAACCGGCCGTGCGCCCCGCTCCGGCAGCCTTCGCGCCGTCGCTGTATCTCGCACGTTAGCCGCCGCCTCGAGCGTATGGCCCGGGTAAGCCGCGTCACCGCCCTTCTCCAGCAGGTACTCAATCATCTGCTGGTTCTTATTTTCGATGGCCTTTGACAGGGGTGTGCCTAACCACGACACACTGTTAGAGTCTGCGTTGCGGACGTCCGCGCCGTGGTCCACCAGCAGGTGCACCAGCGCAGGTAGTTTCGCTCCGCTGCATAGTACACCAGGCCCGGTGTGCCCGGCCGCGTTGCCACGCTCGCGCCCTTCTCCAACAGGTGGAACGTCAGATCCAGGTTCCCCTTTATAACCGCATGCTCTAGCGGCGTCCGGTCGATGTCCCCGGCATCCTCCAGCGATGCGCCGTGCGCCAGTAGAATGTCCATCGTGTCGTAGTCGCTGCGACTCGCGGCCCGGGTCAGCGGTCGGTCCTAGTTCCACACGATTCACCCCCGCGTCCAACAGCGCCACCACCACCGCTCTCCGTCCCATGGCCACAGCAACAAACAGCGGCAGGTCCAGCCAGCGCGCAGAGTGCGGCAGCGTCGCAGCGCGCTCCAACAGGAACGCGACCCCGGCTACGTCGCCGTCGCAGGCTGCGACAAACATCAGCACATCGGCGCAAACTAAACCAAGCCTGCCGCCGAAGACGGCCTCCCGCATGTCCCACATCACGCTAGAGATTGCCTTCGTAGTCGTGACCGCTTCCAGCCTCAATGCGAGGCGGTCCGCCTGAAACGGTAGCCCTGCGAGGACCGGCAGCAGTTCCGCATCACCCCTAAACACGGCGATCGCAACCAGGTCGTCCGCGCACCGCGCGAAGTGTCATGATACGCGGTGGTCAAATATCCCAGCACACGCGTTCCAGAGCTGCGCGCCGCAAACTCGGCCACAATCTCCAGATCCAAACACAGCCCCTTGCGCCGCAGCGTCGCCTCCACTTCACGTAACCGATTCACGTCGTCTAATATTTCCACCTGCAGAGAAGTTGACAGGGTGCGGCCCGTCGGCCCGGGCAACACTGCTGCTTCGGGTCCTCCTGCGGGCCACAGCCCCGGTACCACCGCAATTGTCACCCTCCAAAAGTTCACGACTGGCGCCGCCGAGTTACCAACAGCGCCAGCAGCAAGCTCGGCGATACCTCGAAGAGTGGCGGCAAACTTTGCGCGGCGCCCAAGCACCGCCCTCGTCAGCCGCGCCATTACGTTGTCGGACGATGTGCGTATCGGCTGTCCACCGAGGAACAGCGACATCAGATAGGCCCAGCATCCTCGACAGTCCAGCCCAATAACTTGCCGGCAGCCGATCCCACGGCTGCTCCCGCAGCACAGCTTTGAGCATCCTTATGTTGGAGCCAGTTAGTTTCTTACACCTGCCTTTAAGAGTCTGGGAACTTCACCCAGGCGAGGTTCGAACATACTCGCTCTCCAGTTGACACCAAACTACCTGTACATCTTCCTCAAGTAATCACGCACACGCACCTCAGGACCGGGTCCCGCGACTGGCCCACAACCTCCTGACTGCGGGGAGGCACTCTACGCCAACGCGTGACCAGCGGGGTCTTCACCAGCGAGATCTTCCTTAGCCGGATTTCCACCTTCGACGACCGACCTGTCGGCAGATGAGGCTGCGGCAGCGGAGGCCACTGCCGCGGCCAGGAAGGCGGCGACATGCCTGCGGGCGAAGCCAGGGGCACCCACAGCAGCTGCACAGCAGCTCCAGCAGAAGGAAGCGCGGCGACATGGCCCCGGTGGCAGCCAGTGCGGCCACGACCGGTGGGCCGACGCCGCCCAGTACAGCCACGGCCAGCACGCCGATGATGCAGTTGTTGGTGTTAGTGCTGACGTCATCGCCACAGTGGGCTGGTGGTGGCGCAGCCATTTGGGTAAAATTATACACCATCACCTGGGGGAGGCTGTAGTTACAATAAAGTGGGAGTGGGGGGCTTAAACCATATTTAGGTAGACATGAGAACGGAGCTTTTTTTCGCTTGGGGCTGGGAGGGGAGAAAGGAAGCGTGGGTGGGAGCGAAGGAGAAGGAGGAGATCGTTTAAGGCAAACATGAGAAAAACGGTCGGCGACCAGTACAGGAGATTTTGTATCAAAAGTGAATAGTGAGGTGGAAGGATGCTACTGGGCGCTGAAATCGCTTGAGGGCATGCATGCTCGCTATGTGTCAGCTCTTTGTGGGCAGAGCCTCGCTCCGAACGGTGGAATCAAATCGTCAAACGCGCTTCTTGCAGTTCAAGCTCGTTGCGCAGAATAACAAGTTCGACATGGCGCAAACAGCAAACTCTTTTGAGACGTGCCCTGGCTCGCCCGCATGTGCTCTTTGTTAATCAAGGCGAGATAATCCTTGGTCGGAACTCGCTGTGCTGCTTAAAAACGTAGAGGGGAGTCAACACGCCCAGCTTGCAATTCACTCGAAGAAGTGACCCCAAATGGCAGAATCAGTGAGAAAAAATTCCTCAGCACACTCAGTATACTTGCCTCGCCTTTCTAAAGAGTCTCATATGAATCAAAAGCGAAATTCAAGACGGGGGAAAAAAACAAATAGAAAGACGAATTCGGAGAGGGCCTTTGGCCCAGCTTGTGCTTGCGGTCGTCTCACCACACAACCGTCGTCGGGCTCCCTCGAGGAGGACGCAATCATGTCAGTGCCGAAAGCAAGCAGTGAGTAAAAGCTGATCTCCCCTACTTGCTCGACGGCCTGGGCCGCTCCGGTGGGGACAGTGCGTTCGGGTTCCTTCGCCGCGCGGGTCGGACCTGCCGCCGACTCCTCCGTCTCAACAGCCGCCTCGGCTGCCGTCTTGGTGCGGATCGATGCCTCCGTGCGCCGCCCGCTATGCCCATATTTCGACACAGACTCATAGCTCGCGTTGCGCTGCGGCATCATCGTGCTTTCAAAGGGACACACGGAACTGGGCGTCACCTTAGCAGTTACGATGCGTGCATGCTCACAGACAAGACTGGCACACGGACTTTTGGCGTCAATATCCTGGAGCTGTTGACCTACAAAGAGCCGTTTTTTGACGCGATGGACGAGGAAAAAACAGTCACCGCTGGCAACATCAGGGCGCACTTGCTGAATATCGTGCCCGAAGAGTTGGAATTTCTCGTCGTAATGATTGCAAGACCGTCTCACGAACAGCAGCATTTTTCTGAAAATTTTTCTGAAAAACTTGCTCATTTCACTCTATATTGATTATGATAATTTTTTATTTGTGCTCCCAATTGCCTGGTTGTGCAACAGGCGCGACAGCCAAGCACTGGGGCACGCGGCCAAGGGCGACCGGACCGTGCGGTCTCTGCCACTCCTCGCTCCTGCATGCCTTCCCTAGAACTTTTAACTCACACCCTCTCCCCGATCGCTACTCCCTTAGCCATGTATGGATGTCGATTGTTCATGGCTTCTTACTAACTGACTCTAACC